>CAEGAE010001070.1:0-62615 GCA_903067095.1 Girardinus metallicus
CAGGGAGAACATGCAAACTCCATGCAGAAAGACCCCGGGCCGGGAATCGAACCCAGAACCTTCTTGCTGCAAGGCAACAGCTCTACCGACTGCTCCACTGTGCAGCCCCATCAGATTGTTGATTAATGTTTCATTGATTATATTTCAAAAACTCTCTGAACAGGTAGGTTTTTAGTCTAGATTTAAAGGAGTTCAGTGTTTCGGCTGTTTTGCATTTTTTTGGAAGTTTGTTCCAGATTTGTGGTGCATAGAAGCTGAATGCTGCTTCTCTATATTTATGACGTTTTTCTGATAATTTCATGACTTTATTGTTGTTTTATAATTTTTTTTATTACTATGGCTCTAATACTCATACTGACACTTACTTAGAAATAAATGTAATAAAGAACATTTAGTTTTTCTCTTAATTAATTTTATTAGCCTCACCAAGGTCTGAATGCTGATATGTAAAATCAAGAAATCATTTGAATAGAACATGTCTGACAACATGAAATAGCAACACATCATGCCTCAATCTGAGGAAATCCAACAACAGATTCCTCTGGTTCTGACGGTTGTGCAGCTGTGCGGCTTGCGCGGTCGCCGGGCCGCAGCGCTCCTGGGCTCCAGGCTTGATCTGCGCTGGGGGACGAGCTGGCAGTGTGATTTAGGGTTGTTTGGTATCCTGCATCTCTCCCTGTGCCTCAAGGTTAAATGAGAGCAAAACTGAACATTGTGGCCTATGTACCATCCCCATTGTTAAACATTGTTAGGGCAGTGCGATGCTGGCGTAATGCAACTTCCAGCAAGAACAAAGAAGCTTGTTAGATCTATGGGGAGCAAAATATAGGGCAATCCAAGGGAAAAAAAAAACTGTTAGAGGCTGCAGAAGACTGGAAAATGAGGTGGAGTTTCAGGACGACTCTACACATACAGCCAGATCCGATCTGCAGTGAAGTGGATGTTTAAATATGTTTAGGTGTTAAAACGGCCTTGTTTAAATCAAGATGTGTCTTCAGAAATCTTCAGTTTTAGTGTTAAAAACTTGATGTTCACAGATGCTCTTCATCCATTGTAACTGAATTCAAGTGACTTTACTAAGAAAACAGGATCAATTCGGTCCTGTCTTGTGAAGACAGTTTTGTACAAGAGGTCTCTGACCTCAAGGAGTTTTATCCTGGTTACATGAAGGTTGAAGAAGAACTTTGGTCTATAGAAAAGCAAAGCTGCAAAAGCTTGTGGGGACTGAAGCAACTGCAAAGCTGGCTTTTCAAATTTTTTATTTACATTTGAAAAAATAAAGAGAACACAACATTTACTATGTAATCTATTTCATAAACTCCCACATCAAAGCTCGTGTTTTTAAAATAAGGGATGCGAAGACTCCACAGGAATTACAATCTTTGCCAAGCATCGCAGGCCTTGAGGCAATACTGTGTTCATCTGGGGATAAATAAACCAGGACTAACATTCTTTTAGATCAGTTGATCAGATCAAAAATGTGGAAAGAGAAATGACACGACACCTCTGACTGGGCCCCATAAAACGTCCCCCGTGTCGCGGCCTCAGCCTCAGCTGACGAGGTGACATGCAACGGACTTGAAAGAGTAGCTTTGAAACATGCCTGAGGTCAAACGTTTTACAGCTCGTGATCTGAAAAGGGAATTCTTTCACCAATGTCATATGACACTTCTTGGGTTGCTTATATGTTTCACAGACATAATATACAATATAATATCTATCTAATCCATGTGATACATCTGGGGCTTTTTCAGGGAGCCTAAACAACACAGTAGGTAAGAATATAGATTTTCTAGCTATCAACAGAGAAACTATCAAAGAACTATCAGAGCTGAGTTAGTTAGATGAATAGCTGGTGAAGTACCAGTAACTCTCAAATACACAGAGAGACAACAGTCTGTCGCAGGACAAACAACTGGCTACTCCAAATTCTCACACCCAGGGAGAATTAGAAGAGGCCAATTAAACTTTGGACTGTGGGAGGATGCCGGAGTACCTGGAGAGAACCCACACATACACAGGGAGAACATGCAGAAAGACCCCAGGAATCAAACCCAGGACCTTCTTACTGTAAGGCAACAGCTCTACCAACTGTGCCACTGTGCAGCCTAGAAGGACTTTATTATTCTCTTTATTCACTAGAACAAGCCTCCGGTCAGTAGGCGGCAGCAGTGTTCAGATTAATCAACAGGCTGCCTGTTCAAGCCAGTAGAAGAAGTATCCTACAGAGGAACACTGGAGCAGAAGAGTAAGATTCTGCTCCATAATGTTGTTAAATAAGTCTGCCTCTATAGAGGAGAGGTGCCGCTCTCTGATGCAGTTTGGTGTAGAGTTCTCATAAAATCAACTTTATTCTTCTATTGAAAACAAATTAGGGGAGCACCGATAGCAGTTTTTTGGCTGATTGCTGAATCCAATTTTGGCCCATACCAATTTTTTTCTCTGAAATGCTGATAAATATGGTAGGAAAGTAGCTGAGATGGTAACAGTGGGGTAATTGTTTTTAAATGCAAACATGCAGACCTGACCTGGTGGACCGGGATAACAGTCAAACCTCTCTAAGTAGAGCAGAGGAGGACAGTGGTTGATTTTTAGACCTTTCCGATCGGTGGATAAGATCATTGGATAAGAGCAGCTTCACATGTAAGTATTGGCCGATCACTAGTCTCCCAAAGGATATTATGGCCAGTTTATCGACGCATCCCTGAAACAAACAAACAAAGCTCTTAGTCTGGCCTTAACACTCCATCATAAGCAAGTGACTGAAGCTCACAGAAAAAGTCCAGGAAATAGATGAAGCCCACATAACCACTGGGTTTACTATGGACGCAAAATGTTCTGCACTTATCATGTCTTCTGACAAGCTGAAATATAAGCAATGCTGTTTCAAATTTTGCACAAAAAATTTTAAGAACCTTATGAAAAAGAATAAGTTGAAGAAGCTGACAAGTGGCCCTTTACAATTTTAAAAAGTTTTACTATGTTTAGTCTAAAAATATAGATCCCAGTGAATCCTTTGCACTTTTTCTCTTAAGAACCACTGAGCAGTCTGGATTACATGGCACTAACTGAATTAATAAACTGAATTTGGAAATTGTTTTAAGTCTTCAAATTGAAGTTGTTGCAAATCATTGCTTTAATCAGTTTTAATATTCAGGCGGTAAAATGCTGCTGCCACTGGTTTGTACAGATAAATAATGACACAATCTCACCTTTATCTTTAATTATGGCACGCATTTGCTGTGGCATTGTTTCGATAAGCTTCTTCAATGTCACAAGATTTATCTCCATCCAGTGTTAATTAATTTTTAATTTCATTTTTTTTTTTTTTTACTGATGATCAGAAAGTCCGACCACTGCGCAAATTCTATTTCAGCATATTTCCATACACTGTAACAAATGGCTGCAAAAACTACAGCATGAAAATACAGTAATGATGGGTTTTGAAAATACAGCTTTTTACTGTGATCTGAAGTGCATATGGAAAGTATATGGGATGTGATTGGACCGCTGGATCACGTGCAGAAATTTACAGCCGTACTGTAAATTTTTAATGTACAGTTGCATTGTGGGATATTTACCGGCTGGAAGCAAACATTGACAGGCTAGAGGGCGGGCCAACAATGACATTTTAAAAAACATTGTATTGGATTTTTGTGTTTGTGTACGAAAATATATGTTTTGTGGTTATATTGAGCTATCTCGCTTGTTTGGTAAAGCTAACTTCGGTTATTTCTCAGCTAGCTTCATGTGCAACACAAGTGCTTTGTAGTTCAGTTCACCTAGAATATGCAGATAGCTGTATTATTCTAGTATCTAGCTGTATTCTGGTCCTTTTGTGGAAGTTGTTTGAGGGTAAGATGCCTCAGCTGTTTTTTTTATTTTTATTTTCTCTTGCGCATAAGACTGTCAACGTCAACGCGTTAGCGCACGTGATTAACCTGAACATTTTAAGGTGTTAATATTTTAGTGTTAGTATTTTTCACTTTGGCTGTAATACTTAGACTTCTACATAACAAGCAAAATTTGCTGCAAAATACTATATTTTGTTTTGCTTCAATTTGTCAGATTTAAATTGACAATAAAATAACATTTTAAAATATATATGTATTTTTTTTTAATTAGAAAAATAAATATTTTTTTGAGAGTTTGGTAAATTAAGTTGCAAGTTCACATTTAAACTTGAAAGCTAGCAAAGTATGCAGTTTCGTGAACTGCAAAATGACAACTTTTTGTAATTCTACTACAGGGCTACTGTAATTTTATTACGATAAAAATGAGATGAAATCACAGTAACCATTTTATATAATTACTGTGCTATTTTAAAGAAATTACAGTTAAACTAATCAAATTACAGTAAGATTGTAATAAAAATTACAGTAAAACTGCAATAAGATCACAGTAAACATGTGATAAAATTACAGTAACATTGTAATAAAATTACAGTAGGGTTACTGTAAAGTTACTGTAATTTCTTTACCGTAAAAATTACAGTATCTGGCTGGCAACCCTGCTGCCAGTAAGTTACTGTAAATTCCACAGTGACTTTTTTTACAGTGCATACTCAGTATTCTCAGTCCAGGAACCATGTGTGAAAATGATGTCTCATCCTCCCTGTTAGCCTGAAGAATCCTGGCTTTGTCATCTGACAATATGTCTGTGCCATGACTGAAGGAAACGTAACACTCTTTAGGAAATTATGGGAAAACCTCAATCGAATGTAAGAGTAAATTTTGTCCGTTTTTATCACATGTAGATGTGAATCTGCATCAGTCTGTGCACCGATGTGCATGAAATACATGTAAATTTCCCATTCTCACAGAGAGAAAATGGAGTCGGATCAGCAAAATAACTCCAATCCGGTCAGGCTTGATGATTAATAAGGTGGACAAAGTGGAGACGATCACACATGTACATAAATAGCTGAACAAAGGTGTGTGTCATTGTGGAATGGTGGCAGCTGTGGCCTCTTCCAGCGGCGTTGTCCTCCAGTGGGGGACAACGCCAGTGGAAGGAGTCTGTGTTCACAGATCATGGCCTTGTGTGCCCTGAAAGGTGGCTTTTAAATAAAATCTATTATTATTATTAGACTCACGTAGACTCACGTAGAGGCAGTTGCCATGGTTTTTCAGACAGGTAGTGGTAGGTTTCAAGGTATTTATGATAATTTGCATATGCATTTAGGGGCAGATGCCCCAATTCTCAAGTCCAGATTCATAAAGGGAACATGTGCTGTGACATGTCTGCGTGCCGTTTTATACATCTGGATTTTGTTTTGTATGCCATGAATTTTCAAAAAATCTCCCTGCCGCAAACTTTCATTATGAAAGTTGTTCACTGTTTATCACACGAGGCCCCTGGTCATTCAGTATCTCCAGCCAGTCAGCTGACCTCATGATGTTGGTGAACTTTGACCTGACCAACTGCAGCAACTCCACATCTTAGTGCTGCCACCACATGTGTTATATATGAAGCCTTTTTCTTTGGCTAGCATCACCTACTACTGGTTTTCTTAAGGCTACACATCTGTTCAGTCCTGTTCCCTTAAGTCCCCTTCACACTGTGTGTGTGGAAATGCTCTGATCTCCACTGTTGTTTTTCTTTCTCTTGATTCCACCAAATGCTAAAGCGATTGCAATCATAATCAATCAGGAATTTTTCGCTGACAGCATTTCTTCCTGAGAGACAATGGTTTCCCTTTTTACTTCCAGTTTTTAATGATGCAGTGGACAGTTTTTGAGCAAATTTTAATCTCCTGAGATGCTTTCTTTGCTTGATGCCTTTGCTTTAACCCTTCCATGGCCATGCAGTGTGTGACCACATGGTTGTTTAAGATATGAGAATCTAGTTGGGGTTTTCTACTTTGCTGCCAACTGAAAGTCAACCAACCATGTAGCAATAACCAAACAGAATGCTCATACCTATCTGCTTAATTAAATCAAGCTGGTGACATTTTTTTTTTTTTTTTTGCAGTATAGTTACACCACTTAAACTATGAAGTCATCATCCAAAAATGGAGGAAACATGAAATAGTAACATGTAGTTATGCCAAAACAGGATTCCATGAGGTGGTACATTACATGTTCTGGGGTAAATGTGGTCTTTCTCACAAAATATGAATTTTTATAACTCCAATAACAAAAAGTGATTGATGAAAACCATTTCTGCCCATTGCACACATACCACAAACCATCCTGAGTTAAAATGAAGGTTTTAGGGTAGTCTAGTCAAAGTCAGGACTTAAATTCAATGCTCCCAAATCATCCAACGTGGCTGAATAGAAGCAATTCAGCAAAACGCGGGCTGGATTTCTTCCACAGGGTTCTTCCAAAGCTCTACTTTGGAAGAACTTAACATTCACCACATCGGCTTGATAGTCTTTATACTTTGACAAAAGTGTAGCAAAAAAAAAAAAAAAAGGCAAAATCCTCAGAACATATGTAGACTAATCCTTTATCACTGCTCTGTAGTTCTGCTTTCTGTCTTCTGAAGCCCCAGTTTTGAACTGGAATTTGCCTCATCTCAGAAGAACTTTCCGCTGCCGCCATTTTCAATGATTGTTGCTGGAAAGCTTCCTTTGAGTCCTTCCTTATAATCTGCTTCAAACACCTTCAGCAGACTTGTCATGCTGCCAGTCTACTCTTTGCCCACATCCTTAGGGCGTTAAATTGGATTCAGATCTGATGACTGGAAAAGCCCCTGGCATCTCTGAACTCTAAGCTGTGGCCAAAAAGAAAGACAACCGGTCAGCTGCTGTATTCAGGTGGGTCGTTAAAGTAAAGCTTTTATTAAGCGGCATTAAGAGTTTCTAAATGTCTGGGAGGAATAATCCCCACCACAAACAGTAGTCTGAGCTGTGCAGGAAGGAGAAGGCAGGCCGGGTTTATAGATTTAAGCAGAGCCACCTGCCGTTATTTGTGCTTTATGGCCCGAAGGCGTAATTTGTTTTTGGATGCTTGTCTCTTCTTCAAAGTTGTCAGTAATCTGTCTTTAACAGACGTTTTCAAAGCTACTGCATATAATTGGAATATTGCACAAATAAATATGTAATCCTGTATTTCAGAATGCACCAACAAATCCACATCTTCATCTAAACGCTGTTATTTATCTAATCTACTTCCAGAGTTCTTTCATCTCTCATTGATTTTCTTCCACTACACCTACATTATAATGCATAAATCCTCACCTTGACAGCACAATTTGTACCTAAATCGCCTGAACCGGAACTTTCTAAATAATGAAGTTCAATTTGCATCAGAATTATGATAGGATGAACCAGTGGAAGCTTCTCCAAACTTCCAGCAAAGAGAAAAAGCAGCATCAAGCACACATAATACTTTGGGCATCCATTTCACACCCAAAGTAGTCAAGGCGACTCTGCCACCGAGGGACCGTTTAGGGGCCCCGGTTCAGCTATGGTACAGCTGTGGGCATGGATGATGCAACATTTTCTGGAAGCAAAGCTTTAATTACTGAGACAAAGAGAGCCATAGTTAATTCTGTTAGCATATTAACTATGTCCAACTGCAGCTACAATTAAAACAGATGAAGGTTATGTGCCATTTTTTTATCATAAAGTGTTATTTTTTTTCCTTTGGAAAATCCTCGACAGTCTTTTATATATGACTAATTAGAGCCTGCAGGCAATTCGACGAAGCAAATGTTTTCGATCTAAATATGTTCCTCTGCACAAACCTTTAAATATACCAATAGCTCGTCCCAAATATAGATTAACACGTATGGAAGGACTCTTGGTCTCCAGAAGAGTTCAAAGTCTTTACATATCTATATCGTATGTAAGCTGAGGAGACGCTAGCATGGCCCACAGTGACTCATTAATATCAGAGAGAAGCCTGGAGGAGCTTTGATGCAACTCGAAGCAGATTTGCATTATGAAAACATTTCATTCAGTCATAGGTGGCAGCCAGCTGCACTCCCTGTTGAGGTGTGCTTATGGACGGATGTTCTGCTTCCTGCTGCTGTGACTTGAGTCACTTGTTGCCAGTGTGGTCATCCCAACTCACAGACAAAGACCACACGAAGGGCCACTGTGGAGACGTAAAGAATCTAAGCCTTTGTTAGGGGAAAATTGAGCTCTCAGCTGTCATCATTGCCAAGATAGCACCTAACTATTCTGCATTGTTGTTGCCTGTAATCTTGAAAATATGCTACCTATTGTTTCAAGATAACTGTTATACCACAGTTATTCTCTCCTCCAGCAGTTAGATTTGAACTTTTTTTTATTCGATCTACAACTTACTGGACTCTAACAGAGAGTCTGTAGAGGGAAAAAACACAACATAAACATAAAGCCTTCCATTCTCAAAGACTCATCACCAAAGACAAATCATCAGGATGCCAATGGAAGCATGCACAAATCTGGTCAGCAGATATAAGGCAGGTTTAATTGCTGCAATGCCAGTCAATAAAAAATGTTGTCAATGATTATTAGGACTGCTATAAAAACACTGGTGTAGATTCTGAGTAATTCAAGACATGGCAATCCCACATTCTTAAGCAGAGAGCAACTGGACCTCTTTTGTCAACAGCACAATGCACATTACAGAACATGCCAGAATTAGCTAAGGTTCATCTACAGCCCCTCAATGAATCCATGAATACTTAACCACAAAAAGGCGGGGGTTCACTGTACACACACACACACACACACACACCCCCACACACCACTACTCAGATCTGGATGTCACAGAGACAGACACATAAACACATGGTAATACTTGCTATTCCACAGGATCGTCTTCGTTGTGTTGAATGAAGGGCATGTTTGATTGACCCCAGAACATCACACATCCACCACTACTGCTCCTCACATGATAGCAAGTGGAGCTGAGGTCTAAGTAAACCTCTGTAATGAGCTGAAGGTTCAGGGAGGGAAAATCTAACTGTTATCCCTCTGAGTACTGTTTGTTTCTTCCTCCGCATTCTATGCCAGCCTGTTAATAAGAAACTTAATATACAAGACTGGTGTTGTTTGTTAATCAGTTTTGCCTTTCTGAGCTTACTTGCTGTGAATAACATAACGCTTTTAGTGTTGTCTGATGAAGACCTCACAGACCAGTATATTAAGAAAAAGAGACATTATGCACTGCAGCAAAACAGCGTCTTCGCCCACACATGAAAATTTTAGGTTATTGAGATTAAAGCAGCTTAATGGATTGCAGGATGAGACATTCAAATTCTAAGTCTATTTTCAGGTCAAAGCATCAGTTTAAAATGAATGTGGCAAATAATATAATAATACAAAATTATATAAAAATACAAAAGAAGCTAATCTCAAGTTGCATCTCCTTTGAAGTGTTCCACATTATTCATTCAGACATCCGGTCAGCAGAGATTACATCACAAACGTAATTAAGTGCGATCGGATGGATATGCTTTTCTCGTCAACACAGCAACCTGTGCACACACACTGTCTGAATGTGTTACATGAGTGAAACTGACGTGAGCTTAGATGGATCCGAGTTCCACAGCAGACAAACGTCATCAAACGGAGCTAAACTTAGCTTTTCCACAAATACACTGATGCAAAGTCTGTATTGTGTCCCAGATTAATCATTTAAAAATTTTCCCGAATATAAACATCTGTTTGAAAAGAATGGCTGAATTATTCAAAGTTCACATTGACAATTGTTTTTTTTTTTTTTTTTGTTTTGTTTTATTTACCAAAGTGACACTTAAAAAATCTCATATACTCCTTGAGTTATTTTATACAGACTCATCAAGCATTTGTATCCCATTTAGCAGTTTCACAGGCACTTTGTGAGATAAAAGTGAGTAACCTTGCCAGATAAGTGCCTGCTGTTTATACTTTAAAGACAGGAAATATGTAGAATAAGTATGAGCAAGCTGGGTGTTAAAAGAGCAGAAATGAATAAAAATAATGTTTTTACTAGAACACTACAGCTGCTATCTAAAACCTAGTTTTGGGACTGCCAAAACATCAGCATAAAAGGAGGGTAGAGGTCCTATTTATTGATAAAAATGCATATTTTTATTACAGTTTATTATTATTCTTTTCAGTTGTATTGTTTTGCTTTGTTACTTCTATGTTATTTTTATCAGAAAGCACCAGCACCCTGCTGTTGATCGTAGGTGTTGACAGACCAGAAACAGATTTGAAACACACACACCTTCGGATCTGTTCCTACTCTGATGATGTTGCACTGTCTTACCCAGCTGGTACAGCAAGAGCAAACG
Organism: Girardinus metallicus; assembly: GCA_903067095.1. Lineage (NCBI taxonomy): Eukaryota > Metazoa > Chordata > Actinopteri > Cyprinodontiformes > Poeciliidae > Girardinus > Girardinus metallicus. The sequence goes on from CAEGAE010001070.1 coordinate 10,219, forward strand.
CAAACCTGGAGCGACTGATCGAAAGAAACTGGCCTGAACTTGATGAACCAATGGCACAATCGAGATCAACAAACTGGAAGTAGTCAAGACTGATGACTGATGAAACGATGACAAGTTACAGGATTAATGTGCGATCACAAGATGCCAAAACCTACAAGACCGTCATGTGACCTGTAGCACTCTATGGTCTGAGGTGCTGGCTGGCGACAGAAGAAACACTAACAAATCATCAGCACAATAGAAATGAAGCGACTCAGGAGCTGGCTCTTCTAACTGACCAGATTCAACCACAGCATGAATGAGGAGGATTTGAGATGAAGACTTAAGGTTGACCCAATCAAGAAGACAGAAACCCAGCTTCAGTGGCACTATGCCTCTAACCCAGCAGAAAGCAGTGGACCTAGCCCTAACAGACCCTAGCATCAGGGCCTAGTGGAGCCATGTCACAGAGCCTGGATAATCGGCAACAACGCGAAGAAAGAAGTTAATATTCACGTCAGACATACGCATTCCTAAACGTGTTTGAGGAGCAATCCAATTCTCAAAAGTTTTAGATGCATCCTTTCTAAACTTAGCTAAATGAAAAGACTTAATGAACTTTTTTAATGAACGTTGGCTGAAACCTGCAAGTAACCTGTTTATGTCTGTAGCACATGGAGCAGATCACCATCAACTGGGGTCTGACTTGGACAGCACCGCTGCCGGTGCATACAAGCAGATGAGTTAAACTATGTTAGCTTGAGATTAATGATGATTTTTCAGCAACCTAGATTAATGATACACAATGATGTGCTTGAAAATTGTAGTATATGAGAGTGGCTGCCACAAGTTTTCTTCTACCAGCAACAGTGACAGAAAATAAGTAAAGAATTTAATTCATTTGCATGACAGAGAGCCAAAAAAAAAAAAAAAAAACACTCACAATTTTTCACCCAAACGGATTGAAGGCATGGAGTGAGAAAAAGTTCTGTTGGCTGACATTTTTAAAATCTTATTGGGAGGAAGTAGCTCAAGAGATAATCAATGACACATAGTTAGCATTAAGGAAACTGGATAACCTCAGTTTGCCATCCTGACAGAGGGGCAGGTACCTGGAGGAGTTATTTGATATAATCTTAATAGATTTGCCAAACTTCTCTCTTCTAACATAAAATATTCTGCATGCATAGGAGATGTTAATATTACACAGGCACTTGCTTAAGCTCCTGTCTGAGTTTAAGGAAGTTTTGGCCATTAGTTGCCATGCCTGCTGAATTACGACAGATAGACTCGCTGCTGGTTATTATCCCACCAGGAGAGTGTGTGAGCAAAAATGGCTTGTTAACAGGCTGAGCTAGCATCAGCTGCTCACACTGTGGAACAGATTGCACCCAGCAGAGAACATCTTATTTTTAAAGGTGCGACCTCCTACTCAAAACGTTGATTTTCGAACATTTTAATAGCTCATCTTGGGCTGGGAGATGGTGAGAGCAGGTCCATATACTTGTGTGTGTGCTAGCTAGCTGAACCTGCATATTCATACATGGAATAAAACAAAAAATTATCATTTAACAACCTGGATAGAAAGATAATAAGAAGAAGAAGTTTTCATGGAATATTTTTGCCAGCAAAGTATCTGAACATAACTTTTAGTACTAGTGAACAAAGTTTGCACAACAGCAGTCATGAAGGTTAGGCCTTGCCACTAAATTAACAGAAGTTCTAGTGAATCATTCTAGTGTTTTAAACAATTACCACTTCACATCTACACTGTTAGCTTATGATGTGCCTCAATAACATTTACAAGCAAAATCTGTCAATTTAAGTAAGTGACAAGGGACACGGACATCATGAAAACAATTTCAGGTTCTGCTAAATAAGAACATATGGATCATCATTGCTACAGTAAAGCAAAGGGCAGATGGCAATTTAATTGGAATGTTTCCACTAATTAATACTGGAGTACAAATGCTTTGTTTCCAGTCCAACTGGGCTGATTGAATCGTTTGGCTCTGGTGGGTCAGTTTACCTCTCTGTCAATTCATAATTACATTTTCAACCCATGTATTATGATTGTATCCCCTCCATTTACTTTTCTTACCTATAAACAAAAAAAAATTATACATGTCATTTACATACATTACTATATGTAAGGTAATTCTCTCAGTAGCTATGCTATTGTTGATAAACTATTGGTGATAAAGGCTCTCAAAAATGTTTAAATCTCACATAAAATGTTTAAATTACTACTATTGTCTAAAGATTGTTTAAGTTCTGAGACGAGTTCACCAGTCCAACACACACACGCACACACCCTCAGTTTAAATGAAATGTTTTGTACTTGAAGGGTTCCAGACTGCAAAAAAACCCCAGGCTGGGATTTGAACTGACAACCTTCTTCCTTCAAAGCAACAGTGCGGCCAGCTGTACCGCTGTGTTTGCTTTTCAGATAAACTTTAATAAATTTCTCAATTCCTGAGTAAGTGCTTGGCTTTATCCGCTACTCAAGATTTTATACACCAGAGGTTGGGAAGCATTTATTTCATCAGATATTGGAACCAGTTTTACATTTAGAGGTGCTCGAGGATTCATTTGTGCGTGAAGATTTTCTGACACCCCTTCATGCGGCTTTTTCAGAGAAGTGCTGTACGGCTGAGCTAGGTTAGACTGCTGAGTTAATTAGATTGTAGTTTTCACTGCTATTATGTTTTAGTCTCTACCCTCACAGGTACAGATGTACAGTCTGTATGAGGTTAACTGGCTGTGATTTACAACTGATTAGTAGGCAGATTAAAAGTGAGCTGAGTGGATATGTTCAGTCTTTTTTTTTAAATGTTGTAAACACATTAAGACTCCAAACTGCTCTACAGCTCTGATCAAGGCTCTGCTTTCATTGAGCAGCCACGGGTTTGCGCTTATAGACGTTACCTAATGGACACCAGTGATATGTAAAGTTGGTACTAAAAATACACAGAAATATGAAAATGGACTAAAACGTAGTAAAAAAGCTCAATCAAACATTAACAACAGGCTCTCACAGTTTTGATGAATCTGTGCTGATTTTTTTTTTCTCTTCCATCCTGGTTTTTACATTTCTTTTTCTTTAGGAAAAAAAAAGCTTGATTTTATTGTATCTTTAGTGTGTATTCATGCTCTCAACATTCACTTTTTAGTTTTCTCTGCTTTGATACAGCAGTGGAGGTAGACCGAAAGCGGAGCAGGTTCTGCAACAAGTTCATTAAAACCCGTTCCAACTGATTCTGGTTCTTATCCCTCCACTGATCAGCTGACACAATTTACAAAACATGAAGGAACCCCGATCGAACCGAGTTAGCTCAGAGCACCCTGCTGTTGTCACATTTTTATTGCCGTCACGTAACCGCATTTCCTTTCATGAGACCACTAGCGAATCTTGAAAACTTTGAGCTGTTTGTTGTCATAGTGGCTGCAAAACGACCCAGTGGGAGAAAAAATTTCCACTTTTCCTGTGATGTCTCCGTTTTGGACCAGAAAATGTTATGCATGACATGACCAAAACTACTAAAGTGACCAATGCTTTGATATGTTGGAGTCCATTAAAAACAATTTTACTCCAAATCCTTCTGGGGTAAAACTGGATTTTGTGAAACAAGATCTCACGATATTAAAACATCACAATATTTCTCATTGAGGTAAATGCTATCTCAACTACCCTTAAATCATTTGTTTGGGAGAATTGTGGGTTTCTAGTTGGAACTATAAATTCAACAGAGTGACTGACACAAAAAAATCTATAAGTACTCATGATGCAAAAAGAGGCAGAAAGCATTGCTATGACAACCACCGGATAAATGTTTAAGGGTACGTCAAGCTGCACAACAGTCAGAGCTCACTCTATCAGTAGTAACTGGGAAATGTGGTACAGCAGACCATCCATAGTGAGAGAACCGCTCTAAGGTCTGAAGAGATGAAACAAATCAGAAAAGGAAAGATCAGTTTTGTTAAATTGTCAGAATCTATAAAATTCACAGCAAATGTCTTTTTGAAACATAAATTTGATCTTTGAACTTTTCTTGCAAGTAATATTAAAATCTCATCACGTCTCGTTTTCGTGAAATCAGCATCGTGTCTCGTCTCATTTTGAGACCTTTTGATCTATCTGCCTTTTGATATTTATTTTCTTTATTTTCACAACTATTCATTTTCAGACTAATGTAGGATTGGAAGTTTGTCTAGAAGCCCTTCTGTAATGTCTAAACCCAGAAGATTTTAAATGTACATGCAGCTGAGCAGAAGCAGTGGAGTGATTAACATCTAATTAAAATTCAACACATAATTTAATTTCTCCAGGCAAGAATACGTTTTAACAAACACTAAAATCTCTAAGAGGCACTTTAGGCTATTGAAATTTGTTGAGGAAAAAAAAAATAAAGCATGTTTTTAAATTTTGTTCATTCTGCAAACAGACAAACAGGAAAGCTGAAGGAAAAATATTGTTAAATAACTTCATGATCTAAAAATCATTTGGAAAACATTGTTGCTTTTCCAGCTTACGTCACCGATCCCGTCATGTTTCGATTAGATTTGTCTGTTTTCTGATAACCTTTCATTCAGGCAGGTGAGTCAGGAGTAAACAGCTGACGACACAACAGAGCGCGGCTGATGTTGGACCCACGATCGGCCCGATCCGTCACTCTGAGACCTCAATCTGCAGCTCATCTCATGATGCGACTGAATCCAATGACATGGAAACCGAGCGCAGTCAGAGGTGCTTTTAAAGGTTGCCAGGGATACACTATCAAAAACACACTGCTTGTTAGGTGATGTGTTTTTTTTCTCTCGGTCTCTTTTCTGAATGTTCCACCCAGAATAACGCCGGTATCACCATTCCAGCTCTGACTCGTAGTTTGGAGCTGCAGGATGTCTCAACCTAATTATCTGGTGGTGATTGTTGCCAGCAGATATGCATGGAAGAAATGTTCATATTAATGACAAGGTAGCTGACAGAACCTTGCAGCAAAATTATACCATTGCGATGTGTTGTGACGTGTGGTTTCAAGTCAGTCTGTACCTTTATGCCTTCAGAGTTCAACACCTTTAGATCGCATCTGCTGCAGAGGAGCTGCTTTGGGGACTTTTGCTGTCAAATCACCGCAGATTCGTTAGTCCAGTTTAAAGTTAGAGCTGCTTATTTATGGATAATTAAAGAGTTTTTAAAGATGTCTTTCAGCTACATGCTGTATAATCTTTTTGTCATTTATCATATATTTTAAGCTTCAAGTATCTATATTTGCAGGGAAATTAAAGCAAATTTTCTATATTAGATGCAGAACAAGAACTCAGTAGGATCACATGTATCCTTTACATGTGATACATGAAAGGGAATATTAATCCTTTATGAAACAGAAATGGAAAACATAAACAGTGGTGGTTGTTGTAAGCCACCCTGAGCCTTTTATGCTCAAGGTTTATTTACTGTATTTATACATAAAACAAAAGTTTAGCACCTCAAAGAAAAAAATTAATTCTGTTCTGGGGTCCTACTATATGTATCGACCTTTTCTCAAACTACATGCTTTGTTGTGCATTCACACATAGAAAAAGGTTTTATAAGAGTCAAACTGTGCCTAAAATAATCTGTTCGTTGCAGATCAGCTCAGATCTTATCATCAATCGTCTCCAGCGGCAGCAGAATTGTCTCCACATGCAGATATGCAATAAACACTCTTGTGTTCTGTCTCTGATGGAATGTCACCCTGATGAGGCATACAACACATCAAAAGATGCCACTGCAGGTGAACAGGCTCAGATCTGTCCTCTCTGATATTAAGACATAAATAAACTGGACTGTTGGTTTAGCTGTTCCTGCTCTGTGATGCTTTCTTTATCAGTACGTATTTTACATTTGTTTAGCAAGTAAAGCAAGAATCTTAGGAGTTGTCTGATTTGTGTTCCAACATGTCAGGGCGTACATGCAGAAGGCTGATGAGTGTGTAAAAATGCACAGAGCTGGCGCGTGTAACACAAGCACCAGAAGGTGCCAACAGGTGCAGCAGATACGCAGCTGATGATTGCCATAGCATCCAACTGTCGGTTAAAACATCAACCAATTAAGATGTGTCTCCTTTGATTCACATTTTTTGTTACAGACTTAGTTTTTAGCCTTCTATTCATTTTTGTAGAACGTCTACTACCACTGTGCCATAATGACAGTAACAGATTATTAGAATGACGTGCAGAGAAATATTGGGAAGGTTATTTCTACTCTGTTGTGCTTGTCAACTGACATACAGAACAAAATTTACCTCAACAACCTCCAATGATGTTTCAGGAAACAAAAAGTTGCCATTTGGTTTGAACTAAGCAAACAGGCATGAGCCTCCTATTGGATAGTTACTACCTGGTCGAATATTTTCCAGCTGGCAATCACGGTAATGCCACTGAGTAGCTTCTCATTTCCCAGACATCCATGTGGAAACACACATCCTGTGGTTGGTGAAAGATGCTAGGCTGTTTAAAAAAGCTCAAGTCATTGGAATCATGCAGAAAAAAATATCTAAGGAGATAACCCAATTAAAATTGGGTTGAGAACTGTCCAATGTATATTCAAACCTGGAAAGAAAGTGTCATCCTTGAGGGAACCCCCCCAGAATGGTCATAATCAGTGAGAACTTAAACTTTTGATGACATCAAATTGCAGAAAAACAACAGTAGCTCTCAGGGTGATGTTAACCAGTGAAAGTAAGAGTATTTCCACATGCACAATGTGAAGGGACCTCTGCGGATTGGGACTGAACAGCTGTGTAGCCACAAGAAAACCACTAATCAGTGAGACTAACTGGAGAAAAAGGCTTCAGTTTGGAAGGGAGCATAAAGAGTGGACCCTAGAGCGATGGAAGGAGGTCATGTGGTCTGATGAGTCCAGATTTATCTTCTTCCAGAGTGATGGGAGCATCAGGGTGAGTTGAGAGGCAGACTGTCTGCGGTGTAACACCTGCGGTGGCAGCGCTGTGATGTGGGGCTGCTGCAGTTCAGGTCAAAGTTCAGCAACATCATGAGGTCAGCTGACTCGCTGGAGATACTGAGTGATCAGGTTATTCTGTCAATGGATTGCTTCTACCCTGAAGACACAGGGATAACCCGAGACGACAATGCCGGGATTCATCGAGCTGAAATAGTGAAACGGTGGTTCAGGGAGGATGAGGCGTTATTGACATGGATTGGCCACAAGAGTTCAAGCTGATCGCTGAGAATCTTCGGGATGTTCTGGAGAAGGCTGTGCCCACAGTGGCCGGCCTCTCACATCGTCAGTACAACACTGGATGGAAATAAATCCTGTGACTTTGCAGATGCTGATCGGTACAATGCCACGGAAAATTCAAAGATAAGATGGCAGAGGTGTAAAGATGTTTGGTTTGGGCTGGTGGATGGTGTAGGGGCAGAGTGGGTTGGGTTCGATTCCCAACCCTTCACTCTCTGCCTATTTCCTGTCTAATCTACTGCAAATAAAGGCCGCTAGTGTTAGAAAAACCTTGGTAAGAAAAGACCTCTGGTTTTTGGTTCCTGCTGAGAGCCGGTTTCCTTTTGCTCCTCTCACATTATACCAGCAAAATAAATCAGCTGTCCTTTTAAAACCACTTTTCTCCATTGACTCACTGTAAAGTTTCAATAGAGCAGCATTCCCTCTGCAGATCGCTCACCCAACAAGCATTCAGCAGAGATGAGCCGTAATGTAAAGCAGACAATGGGGCTGAAAGACGGACACGGTTTTGGTGTGAGAAATGAGCGGTGGACGTGTTTGTCAGGAGCCTCGTTTAAAACCCTGAGGGGAGCTGGCTGCCACGCTGCGGCTGCTCCTTCGCTCCCCATTTAGCCCGATCCTTCACAAAAAGATGATGTTTTCTTCACAGTCTTAATTTTTCCATAACGAGAGAGAGATTCTGCACAACAGAATTGAATTAGTGAGCTCTTGATGATGCTAATTGCCTACCCTTTTTCACTTCCTGTTTTCAACAATTCTTACCCGGGTTTTTGGATTTTGCACTATGCAGCTCCTCCAAACAAATGCCACCGACTGTGAGGACACGTGTGCACCTTTCTTGGCAACACGCTGCCCGAGACACAAGCAACTCTGACGGTAGCTATAGGAACTTGAGCAGATGCAGAGCTAACTGAACAGCTCTGCTGCGTCTCTGGATCCAAAGGATGTAGCAGAGCAGCTGCATCTCATCGCCTCATCATCCCTAACGTTTAGCGACAAACCCTCAGCACATACAGGATAAGTGCGTGTGGAAGTCATTTCCCTCACAGGCATAAACCAACTGCACATACTGGGAAGTTAACTCACTAAGTTGGGAAGCTAAGATTATTTTGGGCATGATTAAAATTAAAATCTCTTCATGAATGAGTCTCCGCAACTTGTGCAGAGGTGCTGACTCTGCTCAGTGTAGAGTTCAGAAAATAGGTTGTTGCATCGTTCCATCCATAATAAATGTAAAAAAAAAAAAAAAAAAATGGAATAAAGTTTAGGAAATCAGATCACTGTCTTGAATGCAGAAAGTGGGGAAAAAAAAGTTAAAATATGCAAAAATAATAAACAATAAAAATGCCTAATGATAATAATAACAATTATTATTATTCCTAATAAATATATGTTTACGTGCAGGTGTCTGCCTCTTAGCTGCATTTTTTTGTGACAGTTTAAAAGGAAAAGTACATTTCATCCAGCAGAAGTGATGGGAGCAGTAGTAGAATTTCATAAATGAAGAGACAGACATAGGAATGACTCACCTCTAACCGGAGCTGTTACACAAATCCTCCCTCCAAGTGGCTCTGAAGGACTGAGGAGCATAAAACGGTTGGATTTATGAGTCGTGCCAGTGGCGATGCTGAGCTGTGTGTGTTTGAGTGAGGAGAGAGAGAGAGAGAGAGAGAGAGAGAGAGAGAGAGAGAAAGGAAGAAGAACTCACTTCCCTGCACTGACTGTGTTGAGTACGACGCACAGCCACAGCGAGGAATTTTTAGCCGGCTTTCTCTCACCGGGGAGCGAAGGGAGCAGCAGCCAGACGCTTCCTCTGCAAGAAATGCAGTCGCTTCAAAGCTCCAACCAACAGCTGGGGGTTTTGTCACAACTTCTTGTACCGTCTGTTCACAGCTGTTACTTCCAAATGACTGGTAAAGAAAAAGGCTCTGTCAGCGTGTGATGATGGCTGTATGGCATCACAGCAGTTCAGCACATTACTGTGATAGATTTCATTCACTGACTCCAACGACTAAAACTTGTATACATTCATTGCCGGAGAGCAAATAGCAAATTTTGCTGGACAATGAATGATAACGTTATTGTTTCGCTGGCATTTTCAAGTAATAAATAAAGAAATAAAGAAATAATGCAAGAACACATTCAGATCAGTAAACTTTAAATGCTAATGAACATTTAACAATTGAAATTGTTAAATTTAACTATTTTAATTTAAACAAATAAACAACAACGACAAATAAAATTAATGATGAAGTCTCTGTAAACAAAGTTGTCCTTCAAACGGAGGGCTAGTTGAGACCAAAGCACCAGACTGAAGACTGGTATTACCCAGATTTGGTAAAAAAAAAAAAAAAAAAAAAAAAAAGAGAGAGAGAGAGAAAATAGAAAATCGTGCAAATGAAAATTATTGAGTTTGTTTTAATTTATCGTGTGATTAATTGATTTATTAATTACACGTATCACAAAATTGTGTGTTTAATCTGGATAATTATCTAGCTAATAAAAAAAAAATGCTTCGAACAAATATATTATCTAAAATGAATTTCGAAAGTGAAAAGAGAAATGTGGCCCTACAGATGTTGTGTGCGGTGCTCAGAGCCCGTAGGCAGAGAGAGCTTTAATGACTCTGTTCAGCTGATCTCTGTACCTCTTGACGATGTGGGCCGGTATTCTTTGCCTCTCCGCTCTTCATCCACTCTGAACCTGCGATTTCCAAATGAAATGCAAAACACGCTTTTGAAGTTGCCAGTTCTTCTGGAGCCACTTAACACAGCAGCAGACAGGCCCCCGAGTTCTGCATGCGTCTGCCTGGTGACTGGAAATGCAACTCTACACTCCGCTTCTCAGTTCAAGGCGGCAGTTATGTTTGTAGTTTCTGAAGCTTTTTCTTCCACTCAACCATCCATTAATATTTAATCGTAAGGTGTCTTTAACAATTACAATGTTATGGCTTGCCCGACTTATGGACGCTACAAATGATGAACAACTGTCAAGTCAACAGGTTTCCCCGTGATTTTGTTGACCATAATGTAATCTTTCTGGATTAGAAAAGTTTTCTACCAGTCTTGCCACTTTTGAGTTTTCATTTACCGTAAGGCATAATCATCAAAATGATCACGATTGATGTAATTGAAAGTATGTAAGTTTGTGGCTGGTTTATTTTTCTGGATGATGTGACTGAGAAACGACACAAGAGTTCACTAGAAGCAAACGAGGCAGGATTTTGATATCGACTGATGTAAAACTCTTGTATTGTTTTTCATCACTTGATGTCTGGCAAGATCAGAGAAGATTTGGCAAGAATTTCATTGACCCGGTCCATGAAATACTGGCTCCTGTGTTTCATGGACTGAGTGTTGCTGCTCAACACTCAAATTCATTTTCCTTACAAATGTTAACACCCTTCAAAATGAAATAAAGTTCACTGCGATTTAAGATTTATTGTCAAGAAGCCTTTGTAACAAACACACACACAAAAAAAAATCTACCAAACCCAAATAACCTCACTGATGGCTGAGATAAATTAACTTTTCAATTACACTATAAAATATTGATATGCTGAAGATAATCATTACCTTCAAGACATATTTTCACAGCAGTAAAATGGCAGGCACCACCATGCACCAGTCTTCACTTGTTCTCTGTGGAGCGTTTTTTTTTTTTTTTTACAAAACCCATGGTTTGAGTTAAAATAACTCTTTTTAGATTTTTTGATGTTATATTATTCATGGGATTCTTTTCGTATCTCAATAATCTAGGCTTGTATATTCCCAAACTTCATTTTTTTTTAAAACTATTGATTATAACCCAAGGGTTTCAGGATTATTGCAGTAGTTGACTCTCAAAAAAGAAGGTCAGGAAATGAAGATAGTTTAAATTTCGCCTGAGGTCTTTCTGTGTGGAGCCGAGATCTTGGCTTCTTCCCACAATGTAGATACACGGACCTTAAGTGAAATGGTAACAGCTGAACAACCTGAGTGTCTGTTAATAATTGATTGTCTGTGAGGTGACCTGTCATCCTGTCCAGGTTGACGGTTGGACAGGCTTCAGCAGCCCTAAACGGCATTAAGAAGGTCTAATTTGTGGACAGTGAGACCTGTCACATATAGAGGTAACCATAATTCTTTAAAACTCTTACTAAGAGTATATATTTTTTTCTTCAAAACTGTTTTCTTGTGACTAGAAATATTGCGATAAAGTAAAAAAAATGTTTAGATTTAAAGCTCTGCAAATTTAAGAAACAAAATACAGTGTTTTTCAGTGTTTTTCTAAAGAAACATTTACAGATCTACAGGAAGCAGCCACTGCTGGGTTTTCGTTGCCCTCACATGCTATAGTAATCTTTTCTCACAACACTCAGGATGTGTGTTTGAAGCCTTCACACACCAGCCCTCCTTCCTGATGCCAGCCTTCAGTTTTACTTTATGAAACCTGTCCTGGTGGAGCTGCTCATGTGCTTTAAATTGGTATGCTGAAAACTCTCCCTTCCAGTCAGGTTTATTAATGTTTTCTTCAAATAAGGCAATTTTATTAGACAACAATTCAGAGACTGACAAAAAAAAAAGAAAAAAACCTGAGCTTGAGGCGGTACAGTTTTCTCTGAAAAGACGTCTTCTGCTGCTGAGTTAGGAAGCATTTATAAAACTTATTTGTTGTTTGTCAAGGAGAATCTGTTATTCCTTCAGTTCTAATCTCCCTTTAAAAACGTTTTGTCATTAATTTTCCTTCACACACCAGCTTGCATCACTGTGATTTGTTTTTTCCAAAAAGCATCTTGAGCATTTCTTAAGAAAGAAGCCAAAGGAAATATCTTAGAATGAAAAGACGTGAAGCCAACCACTGAACAGCAGCAAACAAGTTACTTTAGAAAATTTAATTAAATTTAGATCAACAGACAGACAGACAGACAGACAGACAGACAGACAGACAGACAGACAGACAGACAGACAGACAGACAGACAGATAGATAGATAGATAGATAGATAGTCCAAATCAGTAATAAATTTTATAGCATTTATAAACCAGTGGCTAAACTTTTTACTATTACTGTCTATGCAGTGATATCAATGTTATTACCTAACATTGTTAGGTAATAACTGTAGAACAAAACTAAAACTATTTTGTTCTACAGTGCTTATTCATACCTCTTGAACTTTTGGTTCAACCAAAACCTTAAGCATATTTGTCTTACTGTTAAGCTGTTAAATGCTAAACTATTACAAGAGGTACTTGTAATAGAAGTGCTTTTGCAATAAAATATGTATATCATCAACATAATCAAACATAACTATAATTTTTCTCCAGACTTTCTAATGTATGTCACAGTAGGCAAGCTGAGTCTCTCTGTCAGACGTTTTGCCTGAAAACAAAAGCTAGATGTGCTGACCGTACTCTTATTTAGCTCATGACATGGTTCTGGAGAAAATCTAGAAGCTATGGAGTTGAATTCATGTCATTCATGTGGATGAAGTTCGCAGGTTTTATCATCCCATCCTGGCTCGCCCTGCAAAAGACACATTTGAAGTAAGTTAACTATTTTTTAGGCAAAGTCTCCCACATTCACCAAACATATACAATAAATAAATAAATGAGTTATCTCTCACCACAGAGCAGCTAGATATGCTCAACACCATCAGAAGACAACATGAATCATGTTTTTCCTTTTCCTTACCCTTAGAACTGTTACACAACAGCTACACACAAGAACACTAACGGGGGTCTTTGTGTCCGTTTTCTCTCCTCTTGCCTGTTACACACTGTTCTGCAACTTTCCCTGATTCCCTGGAGATGTGATCTTATAGGCAAAGCTTTGAAAAACAAAAAGAAACAATAAAAATGGTGCAATAAGGTCCACCCTGCAGCAGAGATTCCTACAGGGCTGACATATTTGCAATGACATCATATTCTTTCCATGTTTCAACACCTTTAAAACAATGAGGCTTACAAGACCGGAGCTGTAAATGTGACCATTGTTTCCCGACGATGAATCCTGAAAATAGAAGTGAGTTGCCCAGACTAGAAATTAGGTATATATATCAGGAAACTTAAGGATATTAAAACAGATGTTCAGTTGATAGCATCCCGGGGGCGGAAAGTATAAGACCACCAAAGGTCAGTAAACACAGGAATACATCTTCATGTTAAAACAACAAGTTCATGGGGTATTGCTTTAAGTGAATTATTCATGAATAAGAGCATAATCTACTTTACCAGGGCAATCAACAAGGACAGGTTTTATCTGACAAGGTGGGTCTCTTTAATTGTAAGAATGCACACCTGGCTTTTGCTTGAAAAAATATTTATATATCTATTTGAGCCTGTAAATTTTGTTTTGTTTACACCAGCAGAAGAAATATAATATATGAAAGTCTCTCAACAAGGGTAAATGATCACTACCTTGATTATTGAAACAGCAATTTCCTCTGTTATTCATATACCTGAGAGTCACAGTGCAACGATATCCACTATCTACTTCCTAAGCAACAAAATGAATCTATAGGTCCCAATAGAAGTGAATCATACTATTACTAGGAACAGAGTTACAGTTTCATTGAATTGACAGCGTATAGCTTCTCTGCATTGTTGTATATAGAAAACAGCAATTTGCAAGTTCAAGTCTATTTTTTTATGTTTTTTATTTATTTCGTTATTTTACAAATTAGTATTAATATATATTTCTGCAGTATAATCTTAGTTATCTACAGTCACACCTCTTGAATTTTCCACATTTTTGTTTTTCTGTAAATTATGGGACAGTTTAATGTGATATACCGTCACCACATAGCACACAACTGCAAAGTCTAAGAATGTTTTTGTGTGTCTCTGTTTTGCCCTGTGATGAACTGGTGATCTTATAAACAGGTTGTGTCCCACCTCTCACACAATTAGCTTTCTTTATAGACAATGGATCGATGGATTTTTCTCCCACATCATAATTATGCATTACTTTGAGTTAATGCTAGTTCAAAACAATGTTGTTGTACCTGTAATGTGACACAGTGTGAACAATGTTTGAGGGGTATGAATACATTTGCATGATATTATATACATTTTTATGTAATGCAGCTCAATTTCCTGAATGACATTAACTCATTCAAGAAGTTTCTTTAATAACATTTTTGTATCTGTATGTTTTATACGATAAAAGCATTTTACAAACAGAGTGGCTTTCTGGGCAGATTCCAAAGAATTGAATTTGTTATTGCCAAGACACTGCCAGACTATTTCTCTGGGGGTCATCTTGAACATGACTGTTTTAAGACCTGACAACATTCCTTCTGTGTTGTGTCACATGGGTGGAGAGACCGCTGTTATTAAGTTATCGGTCGTTCTATCTGCCCTTCAGTCGCCTTGAATAGATCACAGCTGCAGCCCTGCAAGAGGCAGTGTTCAGTGCATGTGTGTAAGAACGGAGGATGCTCTCAGAAGAAAACAGGGTCTCTGTTTGCCACATGAGAAAGCGTCTTCAAAATATGCTTTTGCTGTGAGCGTCTTGCATAACAACCCAAAGGTGAACAAAACACAAGCCTCTGTACTGAGCTGGAAATTGTGCTCTGATGCTAATCTCTTCCTCTTCTTCGTTTGCTCATGAATACCCAAGATGAAAAACCAGTAATGGTGAGACTGTAAGCTGATAGGTTGCATGGATGATAAATGAACTTAGGTTAATCCAGGCAGTTGTGCACCTCTGTTCAAGCTCAGAAAAAGCAACCGCATTAGCCCTGACATTAGCTGCTTCACCTTTACATCAACATTTAGAAAGAGTGAGTATTTCGAACAATTAATGGGACGAGTTGGAGTACTCATGGGTTCTTTTAATAATTCATCACAATGACTCCCTTCCTTTCTTCTGTTGCTTCTTTTAGTCTTCCATAGCCACTTTTTTGACCACAACCTTCCTCCTGGGGTAGAAGTTGGAAACTTGAATCATGCCGTTCTGCTTGTTGCTGTCGGGCAAAGACACCAGCGCATTAAGGCAACACTGAGGATTTTCGCAACAGTGAATATCACAATCTCACAACATCATCCGAGGCAGAAAGGAACTGGCTCAGCTCATAACTGCCTGTGCTTCTTAGCCAACTGACACTGACTGTCACAAATGGTGGACCAAGCTGAACTGAAAGCAGTGTGTGTTTTCTGAAAAAAAAAAAACATACTGGCAGCACTCTCAGCATTTCTAAGTCAATGTAGTGCTTTTTTTTTTTTGTCATACTGCATTTATTTCAGCATAATTGTCATCAATCCACACACAATTCCACATAAAAGCAAAGTACTTTCACATTTTATATGTATTTGGATATGGTGTGGTAAAATTTTAACGATCTGATGCATTATGTGAAATCATTTGTGCTGAGAGCCTCGGAGGGCTGTAGTGCCATCCAAGAGCACTACAGCCCAGGGCTTCTCATTTCATCTTACTGCTGAAATGAGAAGATTCAATGTGAGAAGTTTAAATGTACTCATCAGGATCATGAATGTCATATTAACTTGGTATTTTCTTGCCAGAATGAACTTCAGTGATATTTAACTGGAAGTGCAAGATTGTGTCTTAACCTAATGCTAATGCAGACAATTAAGCTTTGAGCAAACTTCTGGAATAATTCTACCTGGATATTAGTTGTTCTCATCAGAGATTTTAGGATTCATTTAAGTTATCATTGTTATTTTTTATTTTTTTTTTTGGTATTAACTCGACTTTTAATAACAATCTCTATCATTCAACCATCTAGGTGTTTGGTTTGGTGGAAGTTGAAGGAATTCAAGAAAGTCCTCCCTCAGTTTTTCATCTACTTTGATCCAATTCAATTGTGGACAATTTCCAACTCTTAAGTCTAAAAATCCATTGAAGTTGTATACTGCTTTAAATGCCATAAATTTTGATACTACATTTTAATTACGCCATAATGGAAAATTGTGTATAAATCAATGTAATAAAAGAGGTTTCAAATTATTTAAGGTTTAAGTATGTAACATAAACATGTAAGTGTAAAAAAACAAACAAAAAAAAAACCTACACTTGTGGCATCAGATTGTGGAGGAAGTTCTCAGTGTAGTCCTCTGGTTCTTCTCCATCTAGTTGAGCCAGGTAGGTGTAGAGATGGGAAAAGGTATCAAATGGGATCCTCGAAGGGCCACCCTCCTCATCAGTTGTCAGGATCTCACAGGCGTGCTTCATGGAGCTTATAAGAGTCTGGGAAACGGCAACGACGGAAGCACAGACAAAGGAGTTCCATGCAAAATAAGAAAAAATAAATTGGCAAGAAAATTAATATGCATTCAGCTTTGAAAAGCAATTACATGCCACATGTTATGTGTATAAAGAAATAGGTAAGAGCCCAGTGATATAAAATAAATAAATTAATAAATGAATGAGTGTAGATCGAGACTGCCCTCGTGTGGTTTAAGTGTTCAATGGACTCGAAGGCGTCTTTTCCAAAACTACACAGGACTTTCCTAATTCCTGGTTGTTGTTTTATTTTTCTTTCTTCTTTTGCAGACACAAAGACATCTATCTGCTGAAACAAATTCTCTTTGATCTGCCTCCAGTGCTGTTTTTCCTTGGTCCAAAACTGATAGGTTTAACTGGAGAAAACTGATTCATATTAAAGAAAGAGGCTTATGGAATCCTTCTGTCAGCAGCCTGAGAAACCAAAAAAAGAGCCTGGACTAAAGATCTCTGAGTCTGGTTTGTTCCACTAGATGCTTAGACGAGGAGATGAAGAAACACAACAACTCCTAAGGTTCTCCCCCTGTGCTTAATCTTCAGATTAAGTAGTAAGAAGCAGTATTAGAAATTAGATTTTGCCTTGTTAGACCTCACCCCTCCAAGCGCACTACAGCACAGGGCAAAAAGCTCCATCCAGTTGATTTTCAAACCAAAGCTGCCCAACGACAGCAGAGCCTCCAGTTGTTCCATGGGAAGACATAGAGCCTTCCATTTCAGCTGCACATCCTCTTTGCTGCAAGTTTCCTTTGGAGACAACTGTGATAGGGTGGGAAAAGAAGAGAGATGCAAATACGTAGGTGAAAACTGTGAGTTTTCACCTACGTATAATGTCCTACGTATAATGTCCTACGGTAATGTCCACAACGTTACATAATAGTTACATAATTATTGTAATATCCCAAACAACTAGACATGCCTAGTTGCAAAGTTAGCATAAGTAAAATCTCGACATAGACGGAAAGAGGGATTTTCATTAAAGTTAAGTACAAAGAAGGTAAAAATAATTTAACAATGATATATAACAACAACAGTTTTGAGTAAACTCTTCCTACCTGTTTATGGAGGATCTTCAGTAGACCTGGAGTCAGTCCAGTGTCAGTCTTCTGAGTGGCAACATTCATCTCCAACCTCTCCTTTACTGGAAGACACTCCCCTTTGGCCAGTGCATTGAAGTATCTGGGATGTAATTATGGCATGTAATAACCACACATTACATTGATGTAGAGTGTAACGGTGTAAAAATGAACATGTGCACCTCAACCAGCTTAATAATACTACATATTATTAGCTGGATGAATAGAGGAGTTGTACTCATGTATTGTTCGTGACACTTCACCCTGTTTGATCTTAAGGAAGCAGAGCTTTGTTTCACCTCAATTATTTTTTCCACAAAGGAAATTTGTAACATGTTGCTCGATTTTAGGTTTTTATAAAAGCTCTGTAGGTTAACACAATAGTAGACAGAACAATCCTTAGGGCAGAAAAACAAACATCCTGTATGCTTCGAATTCAGCCAGTATGTTCAACTTTTTATTTTTATTTTTTTACTTTAAGAGAAGGCATTTAGTTTAACCATGGAAACTGCGTGGGAGCCCCTGGGAGCTAATTACAGCCTGTCAGTAGTAAGAGAAAGAGGTGCACAGGTGAAAGGTAGCTTGGAGACACTTTTTGTGAATTATTTGACGGAATAAATAAACCACAGCAAAGTCACTCACGTCTATCCATAACCCCAAACGATGTTGACGACTTTTAACACTTACGCTGAACACCACTGCAGCAGATCTTTGGGTTGTGTTCGTATGGCTGCCTTGGTGAAGCTTTTGAGGATGTCCGGTAGCTCGGGAGGGATGTTGATTTGCTGGGCACAATAGAATGTGTCTGGAAGAGGCATGCCTATAGTGTGTACACATTACAATACATTCAGTCAGGTTAGCAGATAACAAACAAAACCAATAGAAGACAAAATGATGACATATTCTTGACTTTGTGCCCATACTCTTGGAAGCATGACTAATTTTGGTAGGCACAGTAATGTCCACAACGTTACATAATAGTATTAAGTAAAAAGTTTAACTATAAGGTAAAGCTACCCGCATCTATCCAATTAAAAGAAAATGGTAATAGGAAAAATATTACATTTAAATGAGAAATAATGTAGATTTTTGGTCAGTTGTTTGCTCAATTCATTACCGCCTATCTTTTTTCACTTAGACGTCTTATTATTTTCAGTTCTTTCCAGCTGATTAAAACATTGACTAAAAATGTTAAATTACCGACCTGGAGAATAACGACTGTGGACAAAGACTAAAAAAAAAAAAAAAAAAAAAAAAAAGGTAGAATGAAGAGATTTTTAAATTAAAGGCGAGCCGAGAGGTTAAATGCAGCTTTTTCAAACACACAGTATTGTAGTATGTTTGTCGCCTAGCAACGGAATTCTTCTTCTTCATAGGTAAGGAGTGAAGAATGTTGTCATGTCGCCCCCTTTCTTCCTTCTGCCTGTGTAAAAATCGTGTCTGATTACATCGCATTTCCACGGTAATGATTGAGTGAATGTTATAATTTACGGCAAAATATGGTTCATTATTTCCACGATTAAACACACACACGTATATAGTTAAAAAAAATTATATTTAAAAGATTTTTGGGCGTGTTCACAGTTAGGACAGCTTCGAAAAATGTTTTGATTTGAGGGTGGGAGGGAGGAGAGGGGAATGGACGTGGCTAAATGTGAAGCACATGTTCATCGTTAACTTAAAAACTTATTCTACAAAATTTACGCCAAAGTTACTCTGCTGTTGTAATGCCATGTTGTGAAAAAAGTATTTGGTACAGCTGCCAAAGTCTCTCACATTCCTTTGTTAAGAAATAAATAAATCTAAACCAAAAAGCTCACCAAGAAATCGTGCATAGAATATTAAATGCAATTTTGAAAAATCAGGGAGAATCAGATAATTTACTGACCAACGTTGTAATTTGAGCTCAAAATCTATTTTTCAGATCTCCAATTTGATTTCCTAAAAAAAATCTTTTGGGGTTTATTGGAAAATGCATTAAATCCAAATTATTATTTCCTACGCAATTAATATAGCCCTTGCAATCAAAAGGAAAGCCATCTGCAAATTATCTTAGAAAAAATTCTGCAGAAACTCATCTGTGGCAGCCGAAAATTCAACAAAGTGACACTATAAACAGGCAAAAGATTTTATTATTAAACAGCATCTCAAAAATACAGATCTCCACAGACCGAATAGAAAACAAGAATACAACTACAATTATTTGGTAATAACCAAAGAGACACGGACAAAAAGAGACATAGTTCTTAACTCAACGCTCAACGGAAGCATGATAGCTGAATGACAGGCAGATTTACACATTCACACGATCACTATCAGATCACATACACCGGATAGTGCAAACTTTATCTAGCACATGTATAAACCAAGCAAGCTGAATATGCTTGAGAAACTGTCAGAATAAACTTAACATTTCGTAGGCCCATGGAGGACAAGAAGCACAGTATTTTTCCCCACAGTCTTACAATACAGTGGTGAAGAGGCAAAGAGAAATTCTGTCTATGAGAAATGATCAAACAATTAGAATGGATCTCAGCAAAAACAGATTTTGCAGACATGACATTGGAAATCCCACAAGACTGTTGTGTTATTTTTGTTTTTCTGAATGTTGTAGCTTCCTTCACTTGATACAAAAATAAAATGGCATTCTTCCTAAAGACACACTGGACAGTCTGGGACCTACACTCTAGGATCAAATGTTCACTGACACTAGTAAACTCCAGCTATATTGTTCCTTTTTCCCTTTTATCTCTTTTTTTTTTATTATTTTTTTTTTAAAAAAACCTCCTCTTTGGACGCAACTTGAGGGAAGTCCATTGCACAGCAGCTCTGTTCTGAAAGAGTTTTTGATGCAATGGAGAGAAAACTACAGTTCATCAGAAAGCACAAAACATGTCTATCTTATACAATAATTACACAAAACAAGAAATCTCAAAATAACTGAGCAGTTTGTTGTAGAACCAACTGTTTTTGCCTTAGCCTTTCCCAAAGCATTGTTACACCACAGGCGAGAGTGAGAAACAAACTGTTAGAGGAAATTCTAAAGGGCTTAATCATGCTTCATAGCTTCATCTCGCCATCTGACACTGTGCTGATGGGATTTGTTGCCTCTTTGCTCACATCAGCTATTGCATAATAACAGAATAATGATAAACAAAACAGGACAAATTACGCCAGATTGTCCACAGGATTCATTCTTTCCAGGTTGAAATAACATAACTCAAAATAGAATGTTACATGATAGAATCTTCTCCCTCAAACCAATGTTCCTTGTTTTTTTTAAGGTAATTTATCTCAGCACTGTTTCTATTCTTTAAAGGAGGCCAAGCTGTTCTTTGCTACAAGCCATTAGTTGGTCAGATGCTGTATTATTCTTTTCTTAATCTGTTTCTATCTTTTCCCCCTTTTATTCCCAGCAGGGGGCTTCTTCAGCTGGAGAGCTGGGGTTGTGCCAAAGGCGCTGCCTGGCTGGTTGGAAATGCCAAATGTCAGCCCAGCAGACTGGTTGATGCCAGGGTTGCTGAAGTTGAAGCCGGAGCTGCTGGTGCTGCCGAAACCTAGGGATACAGGAGGGTCAGACAAAAAGATGACGTAGTTGGTTTCACATAAATATTTTAGGACACTTAAAAGGACATGGAAAGACCGATTTTTGATGTTTGTTTTCTTACATACGGAGTTCAACGTCTGAATTTAAAACAGATAATATTAGAGATTTAGGTCTGTCCAGAGTATGTAGACATGCATGCGAACACATTCTGTCGAGAAAAACGTTGTGAAGTTTACTGGAACATGTTTTACTTCTAAAATACACTTCATTCTGCATCCATTACTTAGATTACTAAAGAACAGCAAATAAAAAAAAAAAAAAAAAAAAAAAAAGACAGGCTGTACTTTAATTAGATACTGTCTTTATTAAAGTTTGTTTACTGGGGCATGTGTGGTGCAGATTTCCATATACCTGCACTCAGACTGCCCCCTGCAGGCTTATTGGTGGAGGAGAATCCAAAAGACCCCCCAGTTCCAACACCACCAAACCCTGGCCCACCTCCAAAACCTGTGGGAGAAAACAACACGGAAGTCAGACTGAGGTAGACGTGCAGCCTGCACTGAGAACAAACAATGAGCAGTGTCTCAGGAGTGCACACAGACAGGCATAAGCAAGCGTAAGCAAAAAAAAAAAAAAAATAATAAAAAAAAAAACCTCAGCTGAATCATTAAGCATTATGTACGTCTCAGCATTTAATTACAGATTACAAAGCAATGTTCTGCAATGCACTGCAAACTGAAGACAAAGGGGAGATGATATGGTCAAGTTTCACAAAATACACTCCTAACAAGGCAAAACACCCACACTGTGCGCTCAAACCACCTGCTCCCAAACTCTCACAGGGATTTGTCTTTAATTTGCAAAAAAAAACGTTTAGTGACAGATTCCTTTCGCAGAATGACAAACTAGCGACACATTTAAGCCAAACCCCTCCATTTTTTTTTTTAAACCGATACGCAAAAACAACGCAGATTGTCAAGTGTTCCTGTGGTGTGAACGCACATTACAGCTGAGAAGGAAGAATAAAAGGCAGAAGGTGGAGAAATTGAGTTTCTGAGCCTGCACAAGTCAACCCTGCCCCCCCCCCCCCCCTCTTTCTCTCTCTCAAGCACACACAAGAAATTTTATAGTAAAAAAAACAGACAAAAAACATTTGGCATTTGGGAAATTGTAAACTATGAAAGATAATGGGGATAATAGAGGGGAGTATATCCAACTCATAACAGGCAGAGGTAGTACCTCCAAGTGCAGAAGAGCCCAAACTAGTGCCTACTGCTGAGGCAAAGGGGTTTCCAAACCCTGCCCCCAAAGGTGCCTGGGTGCCTAAGGTACAAAAAGACAGGATTTGTTTTACTTTAACAAATGTGCCTTTAGAGTGCAAGTTAAAAGCCAGACAGCAAAATTTGCACAGCCGTTATACTGAAAAAAAAAAAAAAAGTTTCTAAAACTACCTCATTAAAAAAATGCCTTTAATTTTTAAAATATAGCAGAAAAGCAGCAATCAGGATTTTTGTTTTTTGGGTCTAACCTGTTTCAATTGACTTTTAGTTTTGCTGCATTCAATAAGCTGTGAAAAGAAACTGATCAAAGATTTTTCAGCATGACCTGCAGAACACCGATCAAAACTAGTGAAGGGAACAATATGTCAATTCCATTGTTTGTCCTATTGATTGGTGCATAAGTTAGTTCTAAACTAATTCATAGTGTAATAAAACAGATTTAGCTTTTTTCCCCTTTAAAACAAAAGCTATAGTAGACTTTTTATTTTTTTACAGTTTATAAGTAGAAGTTTTGATCAATAAAAAAAATCAAGGTCTTCTACTATACTACTCTAGATATGATTTATATACATCAATTTCATTTGTTCAAAATGCTACAGCACCTGATGAGGAAAAAAAAAAACTTAACTAGATAGATTGCTAGTTCTTTCACTCAGAAACTTGTCCTTTTTCCCTTTTTATGCAGTTGTTTCTTTCTGTACTGCCCGGTTAGCCTCCACTGCTAAAACAACTTCAGTCAAAAAGAAACAGGACAAACGTTTCTTTGTTTAAAAACTGATTTATTGTCAATTTAAATGCAATTCCACTTACATAAACACAAACATTTAGGAACAGATTTGGCTATTATTTGCTAACTGCTACTGCATTTGACAAGTTTCCAAATCTTCAAGATTTCTGAGAGTGAATGAACTAGCACACGCCCCTCCTAACAAAATGCACCACACAATTATTGTATATAGTTTATAAAGGCACACCATATTATATATTAATGTATTGTTATTAACAGGCATTGGATATATAGGTTTAAACATACCATTAAAAGAACTAGAGATTACGATAAAACAAAATCTGAAATTGGCATTTGTGATTTAGCTTCAGTGTAAACTGGTCAAAAAGAAAACTCAAAACTGTGGAAATTAATGTACAACGTTCTGTAAATTCCTGGAGATATTGACAAGTATAATTTTGATGTTTGAAGCTCTAATAAATAAATAAAAACAAACCTACATGTGATTGTTTCAGGCCAAAATATTGGCAATAAATTTTAGAAACACAAAGAATAAAATAGAGTAAATTTAAACATATATATATATATATAAAAAAAATTGAGGCTCAGTTTTCTGCAGTTGTGCCAAACCTGAAGAAAAAGGAAAACTGAGAGGAGTTTGTCATTAATTAAGCAAGTCAAGAACAGAAAAATTCTGATAATCAAAAAAATAAAGAACTTCACATTTTTCCCCTTTATCATAAAAAAAGAAGAAAAAAAAGAGGGGTAGATGGGATAACACCTGCCTTACCAATAACATTCAAAACAATAACAGCATTCAAATAGACAGAACTGTCAGACACTCAATATAAGAAATAAGGCCAGTAAATATCCAGTTAAAAACTTCAAAGTCCAAACACCTTATGAAAGATTGGTTTATGTTCTGTATTTTCAGCGTTACTGCGCCAACTATGACTATGGAAGACAGCTTAAGTGTTAATGGAAGAATACACAAAAATGAATAGAAGATAATATTTTAGCAACCTGACTTCACAAATGGTTAGGTGTAATAAATAAGGAATGAAATATTCAAAGTTGTGTTTTTTTTCTTGATGCAAAGTGACCATTGAGAAACAGAGTGGCTCACTCACCGCTATGACTAGCAGCAACATTAATACTATTGTGTTCATTGGCTTAAAAAGAGTAGTTGTTTTTCTTACCATTATGCTCACCAGATCAAAAAAAAAAAAAAAAAAAAAAAACTTAACCTTACATGGCACAATGAAACATGGCAATCTGTAAATATGAATAAACAATGAGACCTCCCTGACCTCTCCGTTTCATTTTGGCACCAATCGTAGATCACTGGTAGCTGTGGACCAGCGTGAGCAGCAAATACTGTCTTCTAACAATTAAAGAAACATAAATACGATCTCACCCGACTCGGAACCAGCTGAGACCAACAAAGTGTTCACTCTAGAAAAGTGAGAATTGTTCATAGGTGGTAATCCAAAGGGAGTACTACTATGTTTAAAAAAAAAAAAAAAAAAAAATACACCTGACAGCTTTCAGTGAAGTGAAAGTAATTTTAAAATGGAGCAGCCCTGTTAAGCCGACAGTAGCCCTTAGGTGAAACAGCTTTTATCAAGTAACAGTGGTATGGCCTCCATGCGAGCAACCCTACCAAACGGATTAAACTGAGACAAAGAGCATCTTTGTGACTGTTGAGCAGGATTTCCAGTTTAGGCAATTAATTGGTTCGTATTCTAGTCCTGAGTCTTTTTGGCATGTTCCCCCTTCCGAAAGATACAAGTCTAAACAATACCAGGTCAACACAATCATTGGGACACTGTCAAGTATTTAGGTAAAACAATATTTTAGAGGTAAGTGCCAGCCAGCAGCACATTTAGTGTTGCGTCTGCTGTGAAACTAAACATCTTTCAATGTTATTTGTAGCTCGCACTAAATTAAGCACATGAAAAACAGATGAAATAAATAGTTTAATAAATACAATGTGTGATTAGGATTAAAGATTTTTGTTCAGAGAAAAAAAAAAGAAAAAAAAAAACACGCATTGAGAAAAGATGACGATATTGCTAAAATCTATCACTGAAAAAAAGATAATCTCTCACAAAAATCCAACAACTTCAAGTGAAAAACAATCTGGAGCGCATTTAAAACTGCAAGCATCCCCTATTGGGCATCAAGAACATACAAGGTTGCAATTATCTAGTTAATCTGCATCAGTTTAGCTTTACATCAAAAGAGCAAAAAATGACAGGAAGCAGGCAACAAGGTGGATTTTTACTCCTACCACACATGTGGATCACACACACAGCTTCTATTGTTGCAGAAGATGTCTTAAGTGCTTCTTTGTGTAAATAGTGAAAAAGCAATGGATTCCTCCTTGGCACGTATGATCAAATATGGTTGGATTGTTAATACAATTTATACTAAATGTTAAAGTGGGGCTTATTGTGATTCATAAACAGTCCAAGAGCAGCTGAAGATCTTTTTGAAAAAGAAAACATGAGAAGTTTACAGATATTTGCGTTTCTGCCATTTGTGACGTTAGTTCAACTTTTAAAACTCAACCAAACGTTAGCTTTGCAAATCTACAGACCATGTTCAATTATCATACATCAGAAGACCTGATATGCCTGTTTATGCTCATCAGACGTCACTTTTAGATATGACTGCACATATAATAGATGATTGTTATTTGACTTGTAAACTATTTTTTTCTTAAAAGAGATAAAATAAATACTTGGGGATATCTCTGAAGACAAACCAAGAGCTAATTTGTTGGGATACTGCAAAGGATTATTAAATCAGCATTATTAATTAGTCTGCTCATGTTGTACCAAAACAACTGCTATATTTGTTTGAAATATTTGATTAAAACAAAAAAAACAACAACATGTAATTAGGAACTTTTAAGGAACATTTAGGAATTATCTGTTTCCATTAAAAGTGAGCTAAGGATTCACACTAGCCACTGGGAGCCAGGTTTCTCTGAACCGGGCATTTTAATGTATATATGTTTAAGATTTTCCTTTTCAAAACAGCAGCAGAGCCAAGTTGTCCACTCTGCTTAAAATTTCTACTTTGAGTGCAAGAAAGTTTGTACCTTGATCAACCAGAGACCCCTCACCGCCCTCGTAAGAAAAAGCTGGACTGAGAAAAGTAACATTTTAATATAAAAACAAAACATTAAAAGCTCACCTAATTAGATGTAGATCTGCAGCTCTGCGGAGTACTTTGATAGCTCGGTCGACAAGTTCATTTGTCATCTAAATATAAATCACAGCAAATTTCTGATCCTAACTCCACCTCATAACATTCACACGTCAGGCTCCTTTGGATTGTTTGAATAAAAGAGGATCCCTAGTGATTTAGAAACTGGAATATTTCAGTTTACTACAGGGTCTGGTGTTCATTGTGCAGATGTATTACACTTCCTTACTTTACTTTTTGTAAGGTGCATGAAATAAGTGTCTATAACCCACAAAGTGTTTTTAAATTAGCGACAGGCACAAAGGTTTCCTGTCGGAACTGTGCAGCAGATTTTTTTTTTTCCTTTTCATTCTCCCTTTTCTTTGATAGTCACTCATATTTTAGAACCAGCTACATATGTTTTAGTCCAGTTATTTTCAAATAATTCTGCCTGCCATACTTTGAATGTTTTGCTCCCAAAATGTAGTAAATATAAAAAACACACAATCATCCCGTCTACAATACTCTAAGACTTAACAGTCTCCTTTGCCTCACTGAACGTCTTAAACAAGGTGAAGATGAGGAGAACTTTCTAAAACTTGAAGGCAGTCAGACCTGGAGTTGGCTGCTGTTGCTGGGTCAACGTGGCTGCCATAGCAACAGCTGCGGCATTGGGTACACTGGAGAATGGGGCAGGTCCGGTTGTGACTTGTGGCGCGCTCTGCCATTTCCTGTTGGAGGCTCGTTTGGACTCAAAGATGTCAGTGGAGTCTTCCAGGAAGGCTCTCCGGTAAGAAAGGTACTGATGTTTCAATATCTATTGTGGAGAATAATAATAGAAAACAAATTACTTGCAGATGACAAATCCAAATGATCACATTTTCTTAAAATACACAAACATTTTGGAAAAAAATACATTATACACAAAAATATCTTTTTTTTACTGCTGGATCTTTTTGGAAGAAATTCACACGTTACAAAAGAAGAAAAAACTGACCTTAACATTTTCATGGACAGACTGAAGCTGAGCAGCTTGTGCAACAAACGTTTGGTATAACTTCTGCATGGCCAGAGTCAGATCTGTAAATGGAAAACAGACAAAAAAATATATATATTATAATCACATTTTATGTCAATTAATCAATAGGCACAGAAAGCAAAACCATTTAAAATAACAATACTGTCCAGATTCCATTCTTGCCTTGAGGGGTGATGTGTGAGCCATTGCTCTGAGTGGTCAGGTGGTTCTCCAGCTCCTCTATCTGCTGCCGGAACTGTTGCAACTGCACCTCAAATTGGTCCACCAGGCCACGAAAATAACTGAACGGGAAAAACAGCAGGTGAGAACCGCCACAACAGAGGAACGAGGTTCTGCTTGTCATTTGGTAGTCAAATGCTCTACTTGTATGACACCTTCACACAATTTTACAATCTACAATTCAAAAAAGTTGGTGATACAGAGATTAATTTGCTTACAGCCGTGCATTCTTGCACTGGATTTACTTAATAACTCACTCTGATGGAGCCGTGTTTTCATGCTGAAGTCCAGGGGGCGTCTTCTGTGTGCGCAGTGCTATATCAGCATTTTTAAGCTCCTAACAAACAAAATAAGAGCAGACAACAGAGTGCAGACCAGTTGCATCATCACTCTGCCCTCACCATTCACAGAGGAATATCCAACATTAACTACTGACACCCTAGAAAATTAGAATTGGCATTAGAGCACAGATGAACCTTCATTTCCATCAGATTCATCCTACATTGAGTTCTTTATAAACAGTTTGTGAAACTTTTCATTAGTTCTTTTTTTTTCTCCTTTTACCTGTGCTGTCTCCAACTTCAGCTTGTCAATGGCCAGAGCTTGACGCTGCAAGCCGCTGGCGCAGACAGAAAGAAGTTGTTTGAGGCTCTTGATGTCATCTTGGACTTTAGAAATTGTCTTTGATGACATCCTGCTTATGTCTTCCTGAACCTGCTTCTGCTCTTTCACAAATTTCCTGTTAAAGTAGATAAAGAGCTGACATTTAGAAATCACTTGCAAATGACAAATCAACCAAATCGACGTTTAAACATTTTGTTGATGTTCCTACATATATCAAGTACTTACTGAAAATTTTCAACATCTTGGCAAATGAACGGTGGCAAGTTCTCATCTTTTAAAGCCTTGCTGTCCCTAATAGAAGAATTAAAATGTTCTTAATAAATGCTAATAAGGTAAACATCATCATGACAAATGGCTGTTGAGTGCCTTTTTCATATTTAAAAATGCTTTATGGTCAAGTCAGAAAATATTTATTTAACACAATTAGTTAAGTAGGACATACTGTGCATTGGTTCCAGATGAGGCGTCACTCTTATTCTCAGAGGAAGTGCTGAAGTCAACTCCACCCAGACCAATACTCGGGGCAGGAGCAGCTGATGCAGCTGTAGAAGTAGCCAATAGTGACCCCAAGGTAAGCCCGGTTCCTCCTCCAAGAGTCTGACCCAAACCTGGAAAACCAAATTTAGAGCAGCTTTGAACATTATGAAACACATTTAAATGTATCCTCAGTCATTATGTCGTACAAACCAATAAAAACGTTTTCAAGCATAGGTACTCTTGGCCCACCTGAGGTTCCAGTGCTGGAGAAGAGGCCAGCGCCTAGGGACGGCACCGTTGAGGCTGCTGTGGAGTTTGTCGTACCACCAAGACCGAGTGTGAACCCCGTGGCTACAGGCTGCTGTGTAGCCGTCGATGTCAGGATGGAGCCAAAATTTAAACCCGCCCCAGTAGTGGAGGTGGTGGTGGTGGTGAGCGAAAAAGGAGTTGCAGACGCAGTGGGCTTGTTGAAGGCCAAACTAAAGCCAGTGGCTGCAGATGTAGTGGCAGGGGCGCCTAAAAGACAGTTTACACGAAGAGAGGAAAGGAAAAAAAAAAAATCTAACTTAAAAAGGCTCTAAGGTTAATAATAAGTCAAACCTTTGTTAATTTTTTTTTTGCATACATACCTAATGTAAGACCGGTGGCAGCTGCAGAGGATGCTGTAAAAATAGAATTCCAATGACTGTTATTACATGATTGATAACTTTCAAAACAATTATGTCAACAACTTCTTGTAATTTTCTGCAATATGAAAGGAATGCTTACTTGAGGCAGGTGTGTTGAAAGAGAAACCTCCTGCAGGTTTCTGAGCAAAAAGAACACCTCCAAGACCAAGAGATGGGGTGCTACTTGTGGTAGACGCAGGGGTGGCAGCTGCTGCTCCCAGAGGAGTGCCAAACGAAAGGCCACCGGTGTTGGCCGCAGGTGCACTTTAAAAAAAGAAATAAAATAAAATAACAAATTTAGTCAAAAACCATTTCCCTTGAATAATAATTAAAAAAAAAATCTGATTAAAACAAAGTCTGTCATCTGCACAGTAATTAGCCATTCTGTCCTGCAAATTAAACATTCTTAGAGTAAACTTTGAAAATAGTTGTAACAAATTACAGTTGGGTAAAAATAAAAATAGGAACAGTAGATGCATCAATTTATTTGTGCATATAAGTAGTAGCACAACCAAGAAACCTAAAACTAACACAAAAAAAGAGGAGGTAACATATTATACCAAGCTTTTAGCTAATCTCGTGCTAAGCAGAGTTCTGGAGTATAACACACTTTGGACTTAAAATAAAAAGTAACGCACGCTTTCTACAAAGTAAAAATTAAACAATGCTAACGTTAGCCACTTCGGCTATTTAAATATATGTATTACCTTGTGACACCACCAAATGTGAATCCTCCACCCGTGTTGGTGGAGCCCAGATTCCCACCGCCAAAGTTAAAACCAGACATTTTGCTATAAAAGGTAAACAATTCGCATTAATAAGCCGTAGGATAGAGCTCAAACGTTAACTGTTAGCAAGCGTCAGTTAGCTCGCATGCCCGCGTGAGATCAAATTAAGCGGTTTTATCTTTACTCAAAACATTATAAAATGAGAATGTCTTATCTTCCCAATGACTCCGGAGGTATTTCACTACTGATTACTGATGTTTTACTCCATACGGTATTATTCTTACACTCAAAAAAGCTATAAATATCCTACTTTCCGCACGGTATTACTTTTTCTATTGCCCGCCTGGTATTTCCCGAATGCAAGTGCATTTTGGGTATTTTTTTTTTTTTGGGAAACTACATTGCCCATCGTTCCCACTTTACTTCCGGTTAAAGATTGTACATGCGCAGAATACCAACGTTGGGGCAGTCGTGATAAATCTTATTCCGACATAGTTTTCCAAATAAAAGCTACGACTTTTTTGTATCTTAGAAAGTTGTAGTTTTTATTTGGCTTGTCATGACGTTAAAATGAGTTAGGAAGAAAGCACATTTAAGCAATTCACTAATAGGTGAATTGCTTAATAGGTTTGGTGGAATTAAACGAAATTATATACATAGTTTGCGGGCATTGTCTCAAGACAGCTGTTTAATGTTGCCCATTAAGTTGTGGAAATCTTAGTAATTGGTTGTTTTATTATTATTATTATTATTATTATTATTATTATTATTATGCATCTAAAGAAATATGAGGTCCTAGCAGGAAACAAAGAAACAAATAAATACATAAAATAGTTTTTATAATTTTACACAAAAATGTAAAATTGTAATCTAGTAGCCCGTTTCTGCCACTGAGTTACTATCAACATAATGAGATAATATCTCAATGTAATACGATCTCATTATATTGAGTTGGAATCTCGTCATTATAATGAAACAATTAATATAGTGAGATAACTTTCATTTTTATTGTTTTTATCAGAGTGGCGGAAACGGGCTTCAATAAGCAGCAAATAATGTTACGTTTAGTGTTATTTTTGTGAATGAAAAACCTTGCAGGGATTACAATAGTGTTCACTTTAATATCAGTACTACTTCTCGAAGCAACTAAACAACGCACCATCTTTTGCCAACCACCGATAAAAAAATAAAAAAATAAAAATACAGGAAGAAGAAATCTTCCCTTGGATCCCACCTCTCCAGCCCTAAGCACGTTGTCTGCAGAAATGCTCCGTGCCCTTATTTTGAAATTTCATATCCTATGTCTTGGCGTTACGGTGGGGGACTTTACGCGGATGGAGGACCGAAATAATTGACAATAAACTCATATCGGGTACCACCGAAAAAGTAAAAGAGATATTTCCACCGTTAAGGCTATCAACAGTCAATGATAAAGCCATTTCAAGAGGGCATCGTGTGAACCCTTGGAGCCGCTGACAGTCTTCTGTACTTGGAGAAATGGAACATATCCGAACGCCTAAGGTAGCTAACATTTTTTGCTATTTGCAGTTGGATGGGGTACAGTCAGCAGTCAGGCCCTGTCTTTCTGGTTTGTTTGCAGAGCTCGAATGTCGCTACATTCAGCATTATCCAGATATTGAATTGAATGTGTTTGTATTGAGCTTCTAGTGTGACGACGAGCAAGTGTCGCTCAGCAGCTCCAGGTGGCAGACGTGACGAGCATCAATTAGCTGTTGTTTTTTTTCTTTCCGTATAACAGATACCATGACACCCAGATTGTAATGTAAGGAGCTACCACTTTTATTATTGATTTGGGTAATAATCCTCGGTGGATCTATAGAGATAGAAACCACAAGGAAAGATGAAGTTCCATAGAGATAGACTGGCAGACTGATAGGCCTTTTTGCAAAGCATCTGATCGTATGTCGGAGCTGTAGAACTTTAGCTTTTCTACAACCTTAACAGATTTATGTTTATTATAATAATGTCCTGGCAAATAATGCATTCTTTTTCTGGAAATTATGACAAATAAATAGCTCACAGCAGCTATAGTCCAGAGATAAACAGGTATGTTAGCTTAGCTTTGCCAGGCATTTGGAGCTGAAAAGATGTTGACAATATGGCAGGTGTTGCATGCTATATTTCAGTTTTAAGTAATTTCTGGCCAGACGAAAAACACAATAACAGTTTTCTTCTGGTGTCCCAGATTTCTTTGTTACAGCGGAAAAGGTAAGTGAAACCCATACAGATTAAATCCGATATTTAATACTTTCAAGTGAGAAAAGGCGGCTTTTACTACACATGCACCGATCAGGTTTTTATTGGCTTATACCAATTTCTGATAACCTTTAAGGTGCAACCTGCTGCTACACATTTCGACCAATTCCTTTTTTTTTTTTTTTTTTGTAAAAGTTTAATAGCTATAACATGTACAACAGAGGGAAAAAACAATGCTCAGTCTCTTTTGATAAAGGTAATAGCTTTGGATGATACAGAAAATGAAGGCATTACAATATTCCTCAGGATTAAAACATTTCCCTAAAACACATCACACATCTTTTTAGTTAATAATTAGGTTGCCTAATTGCCGCCGTTTTGGTTAAACTTTTGGTACAAAAAGTGCATCAGAACGCATGCAATTGGTTAGAATATTTCTAGAAAGAAAATGATGCAAACTCTTAGTACTAAATTGCTTAAAATATAATAAATAGATAACTGGATCGCCGATCAGCGTCAGTCAAGGGAAATTTGAAAAAAAAAAATCCAATTAATGTCTGATGATTTATCTATTATTTCCCAGTCAAGTAGAATTCACAATGTGAGCTAAAGAAGATTACTTCTTAGTTTAGTTAGGGTGTGGATTTTGGATATTTCATCATACAAGTCATAGTTTGACTTTTTTTCCCTCTTAACTCGAAGCCAGTTGAATACACAAAACATTGCAAAAAAAAAAAAAAAAGAACACTGGGATTAGAGGGTGTGATTACCTGCAGACAAGGTGTGTCTGATTTTTCTAGATTAACTCTTTGTTAATCTAGAAAACCTAGTATCTAAATTCAGTACTGAGAAATTGTTGAGAGTCTTTTGTGTAAAGTCAGTATCACATATTCTCAGTTGAAGTATTAACAAAGGATTGTGTTCGTGAGTGATTATTTTCCAAAGGAAATGCATTACATTCTCTCTGTCCCTCTACCTCTCTTTTTTTAATTACTAACTTCTACCTTCAGCTAAACACAACCCTGACTTCCTGTATCCAATGAGTCTTATTTATGACAAAACTATGACCCTCGGGTTGCTTGGAGACAGACGGGCTCTGTTACGACATCGGATCAGGGAACAACAGCATAACAGCAGGAAGGAAGAGGAAATCTGACTCAACACTGGCAGAGTTAATGTGGTGTATCGTAGTTTTGGATATTTAGCAGCAATGGCAAGAAATGAAGGCTCGCATTCAGCGCTGGGCAAAAAATCTCAATGCCCCTTCAGCATTTTCGCTTTTTGTCATCTAACAACAGCAAACCTTAGTTTACCCAAGCAAGATAACGTTATATTCTCTTCAAAAAAAAAAAAAAGCAGATTTTAGATATTTTTATACTGTACATTTATGTATTAAGAGATAAGGTACATGCTTTTTAAAAAAAAAAAAATTGGATAAGAGAGTTTTCTATCAGAAAAATAAATCTGTGATGTTCCTAAAAACTTTATTGGTTAATGGTTAAAATTTTGTCTTTTATTTTTAAGTCACCGTTGACTGAATTATAAAAGATCTGGCAGCCAAAAGCAACGCCAGGTGGTCAGCATTATGTAAAAGACCTGCTTCAATCAGCGCCAAGTGCTACCCACCTTATTTTCAGCTTTCTCAGGTGTTCATAATTCATCTCTTTGTCTTAATGTGACTGATGTACAGCCAATGAAGCAGACTTTCCTGCTAAGGGCTCACAGATTAGTTCCTCACACACTTGTGTTTTTGCAGGTGGAGCAGGTGCGGCTGGTGGATCGCTTCAGCAACAAATCCACAAATGGCACACTGTACCTCACCGCTACGCATCTCATTTTTGTGGAAAGCGGCTCTAACAACACAGCCTCTTCTGGCCAGGAGATCTGGGTGAGTAGGTTGAGCGGTGAGGCGTCTGCTTGTCTTTTATATGTTCACAAGTTTGGATCTGACTGGTTAGGATTCAGTAGAGGAAACTGTGTGAAACACGGCGAATGAAGCAATTCAGTTCAATGATACTTTATTTGCCCAGAATGAACTTAAATGTTGTAGTTACTCAAATAACTCAAGTATTCTCAAAGAGTCTTTGTGGATGGTGATACAGTGGGTATAAATGATTTCTGGTGACTGAAGATTGTTGCTTTCATAGTTGTCATGCATAACGGTCATAACATGTTCAGATCTCAAAATCCAGGCAGCAGAGAGAGTATTTCACAGTATGTCCTGGATGACACCATCTGCTAATCCACCTCATTTGCGTTTGCCAACACTCTTTAAATCTACGTCTGGCTGTATGGTTAAAAAGCTGGGCAGAGACGTTGAAGTTGGGGATATGATCCTTGCCCAATATGCCTCATTCAAAAGCTGAATGTGAAACTCGCACAGCTTTTGTGTCTATTATAAAAATTGGTGCATAACTGTGGAGACAAAAGGAAGGAATATGTGACAGAACATTAACATTTCTCGTCTACCTCCATACAACCTCCCTGTCATCAAACATGGTGGTGGAGACATCATGCTGTGTGAATCACGATACTGCCACCGGTGTTCAGGAGGTCTACTGGTTTTAAACTAAGATAACGGGATTTGACTGAGCCAAATAAGGATCCAAATGGTGCGGAGATAGTTAAAATGAGAAACTGCACAAATTATTTCTCATAGTCTCATGAAGTAAAGGTAAAAGTAATAACTTGGTCCTAATTGTTCTATGTTCTTAGAAATATTTCAATCACTTTGACGCAAATACATTATTTTAAGATGGCACTGCAGCTGCAACCTTGCAGACGACTGCAACAGTCGTTACAGTTTCTCTACCATCTGAGTTTCTATACTCTGCCAGTCTTTCTATATGTTGTTGTTCTATAGCCTGTATGCACTGTCTGTCTGTGCTCTGTTTACACAAGGCAAAAAAAATCAACTCCTTTTTTTTTTTTTTTTTTTTTTTTTATTTATTTATTTTTTTTTTTACATTAGCTGC
The DNA here is from genome assembly GCA_903067095.1 of Girardinus metallicus. Classification (NCBI taxonomy): domain Eukaryota; kingdom Metazoa; phylum Chordata; class Actinopteri; order Cyprinodontiformes; family Poeciliidae; genus Girardinus; species Girardinus metallicus. The sequence continues at coordinate 45,433 of CAEGAE010001070.1, forward strand.
ATCCTAATGGTTCTACTGTTTGTGGTAATGTTTGCATGTGAAATAAAGGTGATTTAGAGCTGCATCAGTGTGTTCTTACACACAACGTGCCAGCTTCATAAAGTTGGCTTTGCTGGTTAGTGTGTGTGTGTGCCAATTCAAAGCTGCATAAATCCGAAAAGTATCATCTGTGGCTCAGCTTTAATCCTCAGTTTTTCCTCTGCACTATTGAATGTAACACGTATACACAACAAATTTGCAGCTTGAGAGGTTTGGTGTGGGACGAGCCAAGATTTAAAAGTAAATAAATAATAATAATAATGAAGTCACTAATGAGATAATGAGGCCTGTTTCTTATTACAAACCTGCATTTAGCCGACTAATTAACTCTCCTTATTTAGTCGTGGTAGTGGAATATTGGCAGGTGGGAAAACTTCACTGTAGCTTTGTAATTGCAACTGCTTTTAGCTAAATTGCACATCAAAGAATAGAACAATCAAGTTCTCAGCAAACGCTGCAGTTGCTGTCCAAGTCCATAAATGACTATTTTACTGAAACAGTAAAATAAAGGAGCCTCAGTGTCCTACTGCTTTTATCTCTCCTTAACAGAGACATTACAAAGCAAGTCTGCAGACTAAGGAAGTACAGTTTGCGTGTCAGCTGTAGAGTTGCTTAAGAGAGAGTGAAAAAGGAGGCATAGCTACCTGTGGTTAGAGTTTCATAATAACACCCAATAAACCGTACCGGGTTTTCCATTCAGGCTTTTCTGCGTACTGGTGGAGTTGTGTGTGTTTTCATTCGTGACCTGAAATACGATCGCAGATGACTCTGATATGATTTTTTTTTCTTCTTCTTTTTTTTTTTTTTTATAATTTACTGTTTGTGTGTTGCTGTGGCAGAGCATAAGCAGTGTGAGGGTATAAAGAAGTGATGTGAAATACTTTAGGAAGGAAATCATTAGAGTTCTAATGGACCCAGAGCTAAAACGGGATCTATTTCAGCAGTTCATCCTTTTGCAATTACATATTAATGCACAACTTACTCAGTGTGCAGTGCTGATTTTTCAACCTTTAACAATTTTATAAATATATCACTAATTTTATTTAAATGCTCTCCACTAATATAGCCTTTAGTTTGCCGTATGATGTAAGAGTTTGGCCTTGAACTGCATTGTGGGAAGGGTTTTGTGGTCTAAAATGCTCTGTGCAGCAAAATACAAAATTTCACCTCATCTGGCCCCATTTCCTGCTCATTGTGCTGAGAGATGGAAACATCTTCTCATCTCTCTTTTTTGTTGTTATTTTGCAAATTTAGACATATCCGTGTCCTTCCGTGTCTGCTGCTTCCTGTGTGTGTCTTTAGACATGAAATGTGCATGACGCTGCATGTGTGAGTTGTGTGAGAAGTGATTTTGTGATCAGTCTGCAGGGTCGAGGGAGAGATTTTATCAGAGTTTAACAGGAATCTCATAAAATATTAAACGGCATATGAGAGAATGTCTTAACAGCTGGTGCTGTCAACATTAAGGCTGCACAAGTGTGTGTCTGTGTTTCTGTTTATCTCAGTGTCCTCCATTTATCATTACCCGATGCAGATGAGTCTATGTTTACATTTTTTCCTATGAGGGTGGGGAACAAACTACACCAAGGAATATAATCGGCTGAGTATTAAGAGTGTATGAAAACCTGCTTGTGTTGAGTACATTTCAGAACAATTTCAGATGTGTTCTTGAGGGTATACCCAACATCCTGCATAGGGAGGATCCTTTGGGTTTTTCTGACATCTACTGACAATAATCAAATGTCGTCCCCTCCGTTTTTCTCCCCAGATTTTGCACCACCATATAGCCTCAGTGGAGAAGCAGAGCCTGACCACCTCGGGCTGCCCGCTGGTCATCCAGTGCCGGAACTTCAGGGTGGTTCATTTTGTGGTACAGAGGGAAAGAGACTGCCATGACATCTATAGTTCACTGCTGCGTCTACTCCGGCCAGGTGATTTTCACCGTCTGATCTCCTGATTTTTTTTATTTTATTTTTTTTTAATGCTTGTAAAGGTCTTGCTGATTTTTTTTTACTTTGGAAATGTATTTTAATATCAAAGATAACCTGAATACGTTCGAAAAGCATTTTCAGAATTACGACTTTCCGTATTCAAAGGGGAAAGGGATGCCTAAACCTGCCTGGGTCTATAGGAAATTATAATTGCTCCAACTGTTAAATCCTTAATTATCTCTGATTAGCCACTTGTTTTGGTCTAGTTTCACTTGTTCTCTAGCAAAAGATGCTGAAGGAGAATATGCTGCCATAATTTTGTGACCTTAAACTTAAACTTGCTTCATTTATGCAACAAGACAATGATCCAAAGGACACCAGCAAATTTGTCTCTCAGTGGTTAAATAAAAAACAAAATAAAGTTTTTTAAAGGGTTTTTTTTTTTGGCTCTAGTGGCCTTTATTTGAAAGTAGCTTGACAGGAAAAAAGGAATTGAAAGACGGGGAAGACATGCGGCAAATGTCGCCAGGCCGGGAATCGAACCTGCGACTACCAGCATGAGGACCAAGGCCTCCATGTGTGGGTTGTGCTTTGCACCTGCGCCACCACAGCACCCCCCAAAATAAAGTTTTGAGTGAGATAGAATGTTTCTGGAATTGCGTCCAGTTATGATGTTGTGGCTTGACCTTAAAAAGCATGAAATTATGCTTGACAATCTTCCAGTTTAGCCAAGAGGAGCTGGCTAAGATTCCTCAACAAGGATGGAAAAGACTCTTTGCCTGTGAAAACAATTGCAGCTGCTGCTGTCAAAGATATCACAAGCAGTTATTTGGTTTCTGTGGCAATCGGGTGGAAATTAAAAAAAAAAAAAGAAACTTTCCAAAGAGGGAAGAAAAACATAAGAAGCTAGCAAGCACTTTTCCACTACTGTGGAAAAGTGCTTGCTAGTGGACGTTGGAGGATTGTAATTTTCAAAATGTTTTAAGCATTAAAGTCTTTTTTTTTTATTTGGGAGAAGAGTGAACCTGGAAGCAATAAACCAGTAAGAAATGTAAATATCTACCCTGGTAATCTGATGCTCCTGAATCTTGCAGTGGAAATGATCAGTGTGAGAAAATAATTCTGGAAAACCTCCTTGAAAAGGTTTCTGTGGACAAAGTACACTTAAACTGTGCATACTGACTGGAATTTGGGACATGTATTTTCTGTATTTCTCAGTACATTACGAGGAACTCTACGCATTCTCCTACAACCCCAAGCAAAACGATCAGCAGAGAGAGGAGGGCTGGCAGCTCATCGACCTGGGGGCGGAGTTTGAGAGGATGGGCGTCCCCAATGACCAATGGCAGCACACTGACGTCAACAGAGACTACAAGGTAGACCATTAACTAAAGTAATAAAAATCTCTGATATAATCTCTCACAGAAGTTGTTTAGATAGCTCGACATATTTACCCATTTTTGTTGCATCTTATATTTGCTGACGCCTTGGGTGCCTTCTACTGTGGTAAAGTGATTGTCCATGGAAGGTCAGTTTAGGATTTGATAACCTTGAAGCCTGGAAGACACAGCTGGCAAACATGCTGTGTGATTGTGTTTGGTTGGACGAATGAAAAAGTTCAGGGCACAGTACTATGGAGGATTATAGCAAATTAAAAGTTAAAAATGTAACCACATAAGGTTCAATACTGTTTGAACCTTTGAACCATCATAAACTCAACCTTCCACAAGGAAACAGAAGCATCAGCACTCAGACCACTCTAAAGTAATTTCCAACTTCCTGAATACCAACTCTGCATTATAGTTGCAGTTGACGTTGTTGTTTCATGTTTGACATAATGTGTTAGTGAAGTATTCTTTTATTTTTATAGGAACATATTTTTTGCAAAGGTTGTGGGCTATATCTGTAGTGCAGTCTTTTTAATTTGTAATGCAGCAGAAAAATGAACAATTGTTGCACATTTGGAAAGATCGTACCTTGGTTGTCCACTAGAGGGGAATAAAACTTCACTTTTAGTTTTGCTTTTGAGCTCCAGCAGTAATGTGGCAAACGTCTGTTCAGGATGCAGAACAGAACATCGTTCACCCTATGTTTTCTCGTATTTGAACAAAACAATTTGTTAAACTGGAAAAGTTTGAAATTTCTCTCCATTTTGTTAATATCTATACATTTTTCTGTTGGTTTGCTAGGTGTGTGAGACATATCCACGCGACCTGTACGTTCCTATCACAGCCAGTAAGCCCATCATCGTTGGCAGCTCCAAGTTCCGAAGCAAAGGACGCTTTCCTGTGCTCACATACTTTTACCAAGAGAAAAAGGTACTTTCTGTTGGAGTATAGTTCTGCTTTTCAGAGCTTTTTAGTTGATGTTGTTGTTTTATATTTGACATAGTATGTCAAATGTAACATGTGTCAATGTTATAAAGTCTAGTTTGGCCTTTTTGGATGTTTTACGTACACAATGCCTATGCAGTGGGGAAAAAAAAGAGAAGAACAAGAAAACCAAAAGCCTTGATCACAGTCAGATTGCAATACTTGCATCAATGTGCAAGCCACATTTCAGGCAAATCCACTCAGAATTTAGTTGAGGATTCTTTGTCTATTTTTAATGAAGGTGCATTAAAGAAATTGTCCTTTAAGTGCCTTTTCTATCGATTAAAAATGTCCTTTTAAATTAGCTCAGTATTACAAAAATATGTCAAGTCACCTGTCATGGCCTCTAAGTGGAAATTCAGACAGAAACCTTCTGTGGCATACTGACTGACAAGCTTGCTACTGAGTTAGCTGGATTTTCTTGCGAGGTAACAGTGAAAGGCAAGAAGCTCTGCCTGTTTCTGCCCAACATTATGCTTGGTCTTTCATCACGTCAGCTTTACAGCGTGAAAAAAAATTAGATTGGAATTGAAATGAAGGCTTTAAAATGTTAATCTGTGACTATAAATAACAGGTAACTCAAGGAGTGTAGTCGAAATGTCGTCATGTTTGGCCATTTCTGTCATTTTCTGCCCCTCTGAACTGTGTGACAGGCGGCAGTGTGTCGCTGCAGTCAGCCTCTCTCTGGGTTCAGCGCGCGATGCCTCGAAGATGAGAGCATGTTGCAGGCCATCAGTAAGGCCAATCACAACAGTCGCTTTGTTTACGTCATGGACACAAGGCCAAAGGTAAAGTCGTAACATTTTAGTTATTTTTAATTTTTTTTAATACAGAAAAGGTTTACGTGAGTTTAAAGGCTAGAATTTTCCTGCAGCTGAATGCGCTGGCCAACCGCGCGGCAGGCAAAGGCTACGAGAACGAGGACAACTACTCCAACATCCGCTTTCAGTTTGTTGGGATCGAAAATATCCACGTAATGAGGGCAAGCCTGCAGAAATTACTGGAAGGTAAGAGAGTTGTTATGAACATCAAGACACCTCTTTGCTTCAATATGCTGAGTGACTATCTCTCTCTCTCTCTCTCTCTCTCGCTCTCGTAGTTATTGGCACTCGGTCTCTTACCATGAGCGACTACCTGGTGGGACTGGAAAGCAGCGGCTGGCTGCGACATATCAAGGCTGTAGTAGATGCAGCTGTGTTTCTTACAAAGGTAACTATTTGTCTTTTCATTAATACTGTTTCTCATAGTAAAAGCCTAATTCCTCTAATCACACTCGCTCCTTAGGCAGTGACAGTAGAAGGGGCCAGTGTGTTAGTTCACTGCTCAGATGGATGGGACAGAACTGCCCAAGTTTGCGCCCTGGGGTCACTGCTCATGGACCCCTATTATCGCACCATCAAGGGCTTTATGGTATGAATATTGGTATAAATCTCCTGTATCCAGGTGAGTTGCTGTTGTTTCAAACGTATGTTTTATAACATAAATTATAATTTGTCTTGTCAGGTGCTGATAGAGAAAGACTGGATTTCCTTTGGTCACAAGTTTGCAGACAGGTAAAGACTAGCTCAACTTCCAAGATATTTCCTTATTTCATTATTCTTATATCATTATATGTGTTTACTTGAGTACATTATCAATCAAGTTTCAATCAATCAATCCAGTTTATTTGTACAGCATATTACAGTTACAAGGCAGTTCAAATTGCTTTACATCGTAAAAACATAAAAACACAATGGACACATCACACGATCAACAATTGTGAAAACCAGTGGCAGACATTGCATTTTGTCAAGTGCCATTGTTGTTGGTCATTACCAAACTCATCTTTGTCTTTTATAACTTTTTGGATATTTTATATTAATTACACTGAACCATAGGTGCTATGTTTTTGCTCCCTTATTTTTATTAATTTTTTTTTTTTTACTGAAAAATATCTGATCACTGCTTTCAGTTAAACAAATAATATAATATAATATAATACTTTAAAAAAATATATTTTTACTGTTTTAAAAAATTATTTTGAAAAGTCTTCTGTGCGATCTGTTTGCTAACACAGAATAGATCACACTGCCAATTGAGTGTGCAGTAATGGTTACTAAGTTGACTTTCCAACTGTGACCCTTTTTCATTTAACTCACCGTAATACGGATTATATATTGTACAAATTTTTGCTCTGTGTCACACTTTTATGCAAGTCAGAAACTGCTTGTGTGCAGCAACGACCGCACACAGGCAGTTGTTGCTTCATTTCAATTGTCTGTTGAAGTGAAGCATTCTAAGATTTGTAGTAACGGATTCCAAGTGACTAAACTTAGTCATTTAAATAGGCTTATCAAATGAGAATAAAGGAGATATGGCAAAAAGCTGGTGCAATCATATTTTTAATGGAGAAAGGTAAACTTGAAGACAAAACAGAAACAGGTGCCCATGGTTGGATGTTATTTTTTGACCATCAATTTAATTCTGTATTTCAAGGTGTGACCAGCTGGATGGGGATCCAAAGGAAGTGTCTCCGATCTTCACTCAGTTTCTTGAGTGTGTTTATCAGCTGACTGAGCAGTTCCCGCAAGTATGAGCGAATCTGCTGACAGCATAACGGATTTGCATTACCTACTTTCAATGTGCTTGATTGTCTTTCATCTAATAATGGCACTCTCATTAGGCTTTTGAGTACAGCGAGTGGTTCCTGCTGCAGATCCATGAGCATGTGCACTCTTGTCAGTATGGAAACTTCCTAGGGAACAATCAGAGGCAGAGAGAGGAGTTGCAGTAAGTGTAAACATCTCTACTTGTATTTTGTCGACAGTATTTGTACCCCTTTGAGACACTTTGTACAGACTATTGGGAAAAAAACAACTCCCTTTTTTTTTTTTTTGCCTTGTCAGATTTATCAAAGCAAATATGTTGCAAAAGTTTAAGGACACTAAATTAAGAGCTTCACAGACAGACTGCATGTCTGCATTTTCTTTTGTATTGCTTTGTTTAAACTCAATACAATGTATTTAAAGGTTTTACTAAAAAAAGTAACACTTTATTTGACTGGTTGTGAATACGACTGTCGTAATACCTGTCATGAACATAAGTAAGTCCTCATGAATCTGTATGACTGTTGTCATAAAATGTCATTTGGTAAATCATGACACTTTTAATACACAGTTGACATTATTCAAAATGTCTTTATGACAACTTGACATTAATCTAGAAATCATGATCTGACATAAATTTGTCATAAAAGTATTATTAAACTTTAAAAATTATGTAGCTTTATGTTATTAAAGATCAAGTTTAATCAGTAATACTTTTATATCAAATTTATGTCAGATCATGATTTCTTGGTTCAACAGTTTGCTGTTGTTAACCATCACTCTGTGTCTTAGGCTTAGAGAGCGAACTCACTCACTCTGGGCCTATCTGATGAGTGAAAAGCAGAACTACTTGAATCCATTCTACAAGCCTTCATACGCTGAAGCACATCCTGTGCTGGAGCCCTCCACCTTGCCATACCATTTCAAGTCAGTACCAGACACCTAACTTGCCAGCTTTTGCAGTATTGCACTTTTACAGGTCTCCAACTTGTATTTATTTATGAATTGTCTCTATGCTTTTTAATCCTGTGCTCCAAGGTTCTGGAGGAACATGTACCACCAGTTTGATCGGTCCATGCATCCACGGCAGTCCATCCTCAAAACCACTCTGACTCTGAAGGAGAACAGCCGCAAAGCAGAGAACACACTGCGAGCTCTGGAGACTGTGAGTTGAATTCCCTTGATGTACATTTACACATATACTAAGAAATGTTTAGCTTAAAGCGGTAGTCTGTGAGCTTCTGTTGATTCTGACCCCTAAAATAACACTAGAAGAGATTTGTAACCTTCCATAATTATCAGAGCTTGGAACTCATCGATAACTGCTCGTAGTTCTAATTTGAGTTTAAGAGTCTTGGTATGCTGGGCAATAAATCGATAACGATATATATCGTGATAGGCACGCTATCAGTAGAATATACGTCTAATAGAATGTTCAATAATTTCACTGAACTTCGTTCCAGAACTGCACAGCATTCTGGTGGATGTAGGCAGAGGAAAAGCATTAGCCTCTCAACCTCTCAACCTCTCTCAGCTCAACTAAGCAAAGCTGGTGGCATAAACTAACTCACTCAATCACCCACTAGTAACCTAGCAACACACTTTTTAGTAACTTGTGCAGCAGCTGGTCAGTTTGCCTGGCAGAGCTTTTCACCCAGAACTGCTTCATTATTGATTGTCCTACAAGCTCTCTGTATTGCGCACAATATATGGATAAACCTGATTGAGTGATTTCACCTGACAGTGCTTGGTAATAGTTTTTTTTCCACAACAAAGTACAGTAGCCTGAGAAGAACTTGTGAATCAAACAGGAAATATCACATCACCAGTTCTGCAATGTTTCAGATATTTAAAGCAAAACCCTAATCAATAATCAATTTATTGACTAATATGAAACACTTATCATTATACTAGAAAATCAGATGAACAGGTATGATAACACCACAAATAACTCAACAGCCAATATTTATGTAGATTTTTACATATTTAGTTTGATGTTTGAGGAGGGTTTACTTAAGGAAACTCTGTTTTAAATGATCCTTTCTTTCCTCTACAAGTAAAGCTGTTACTGAGTGCAGCAAATGTCACAATGTGTGTGCTAACTCATTACCCTGGTTTGGATTGTGTTTGGAGTGTAATTCCTATTTACGTGGATTAAGTTGATTGTTTGAAAAAGTTTAAGAGCAACATTTTGTAGTGAAAATACAGTAAAGACATGACAAGTTTCCTCTTATCAGCCGAGTTTTGCAACGTCTGTATGTTCCTTTCTGTAAGAACAGACCACAAAACTACTTGTCTCTGTTGATCATTCATTTGGCTTCCTAAGCAATACTTTCATCTCACTGCAAGCATTGGCACCTCCAACCCCCCACTTCCTTTTGACTTTTTTTTTTCACCCTAACACAGTACGTAGGTGGAGAGAAAAGAAAGTTGTTCAGGCCTGTTTGATTTGCATCACTTTGAATCATTACCTCTAAGCAAATGTGAACTCTAATACTCTCACAAGTTTGAGCCTTAACAGGAAGCTCTGACTTTGCTCTAATCGGTTAAGCTATCCGACTTTACACATAGGTTTACTTTTCAGTATTTGGTATTTGTATTTTTCACTAATGATGCACAAATTCTTTAAAGATGTTTAGATGTTTCAACTTCAGTCGCTTCAGGGATTGGTTTATTATTTACTTGCATAATTAATTTAAGATGAAATTTGAGCACAGGCTTCCGTCTGCAATATTGGATTCTGATATTTTGGATTTTGATTTTGTACAGACAGCCATTGACATGGGCTTAAGTTTATTTCATGTTTTTTTTTGTTTTTTTTTGTTTTGTTTTTTTACAGATACATATTCTCAAAAAAAAATTGAGGAAACTCTGTGGTTAATTTGAGCACATTTATTGATACCTTCTCCTATGCTGGTTCAGGTTGGAGCACACAGAAAGAGAATTTTTGGACCACTATTCATTTGACACCATCTCCAGATCTAATCCTTCCAAAAATCATTTGACATGTAGGTACTGTCAAATTTGTTATAGAGACCTGGTGGGGAACTATTTTCTTTTCTTTCAGCCCCCCCCTCCCTACACTATCATGATAAATACCACATTGGGTCGTAAACAGGAAGCCATGAATTACTAATTCAGTTTCCTTGATGAAGTCTGATGAACCTAAAAGCAAGTCTTATATAGAGAAGAAAAGGTTTATTCAAATTACTTTTAAAGTTATTATTTTTGTCAATGTTGGTGCTTGAATAAAGTCCACAGAATAATGAGACATTCCTATTAGTTTGTAAATACTATCTTACTTTAATAAAAGTTTAACTTGCCGTAGAGTTCCCTGCATATCTTTATGGCTTAGGTGTGTAAAGGTAATGTCTCATGCAGCCGCTCGCCTCAAACTCTCGCATGTTGTTCGTTTCCTCCGCGCAGTGTGATTGGTAGAAAATTTTCAGGTTGGGTAGGGGGAGGGACTAGTGATGCATTCACAGGGTGTCGGATAAACCATACTCGCAGTGAATTTGACGGCGAAAGTTTATTATTTGAACGACAATTTATACTCGATGGTTGCGATATAGCCATTTTAACTACCGTGAATTGAAAATATCGCGAAGAGGAATCAGATGAACTCGTTTAGTTCCGAAGAGAAACAGCGCTGAATCAATAGTTTGGAAGTGGTTTGGATTTTATATGGAGGATGTCGAACAAAATGAGGTAATTTGAGAAACATGTTATACAACTATTGCCACAAAAGGTTGTACCACAAATTTATTTCACCGCCTAATCAGACTATTCTTTTACGTGCCGTTCATAGCCGCTCTGCCGCGGCAGAACTATTTCGTTAAAGTGAAACCTGGAGATGCAGGTATGATTCGTTTAGTGATATGCAATGGGAATAATAACTCAAAACCACTCATTCTTTTTTTTTGCTCGTTCTCTGTCGGCTTTACGATACACGCAGACTCGTTGCCATAGCAACTGACAACAACGCAACTTTATGTATTAGGATTCAGAACCAAAAACACTTAAACATTTTTCCCCCGCATAGAATAGAACATTCAGTTCGTTATAGTTTTATGCTTTTAGGTTTTATGTGTATTTTACTTTTATTAATAAATGATCACTGTGGTAGGTTAGCCACCGCTGCTATTAGTCGAGCTAACACAGCGGTGGTTGATTAGCTAATTTAGACCCCTGCTTTACTGAGGCTCTGTCAGTTTGTGTGTAGTTCGCCTTTTTATGTTTAAACTGAACCAAAACACACCTTATTCTATATATTAAGTTTGTCAAAGTCAAGCATAACTGAACTACTTCCCTCTCCCTCGCTATTTTTTTTCTTAGTTAAAACTTATTTCTCACCTTTGTTATCTAGTCATAGTGTAGACAGTCCATAGCAAAACACTGCATCCCTTTTTATATGAGATTACATTTAAGTCCAGGAGGGAAATGGGGGCGGGAACTTGCGTGGGTGACATCATGCTGCAAGGAGTCTAGTTTGAAGCTCATTTAAGTATATCGTGATATATATCGTGTATCGCGATTAAGCAAAGGAATATTGAGATATTAGATTTTTCTCATATCGTCGAGCCCTGCTCCGAAGGATAAACCAGAATTGTGCAGCTACACAATTCTCTTCTTGATATCTTGGGCTGATTTTTTTTTTTTATTTTTTTTATGAGTTTCTAATCTTGTCAAACGAGAGAGCAGTGTGTTGCAGGCTTGACCTTAAAATACAACAATTTTGATGCAATTGAATTTAATATATTTTTTAGAAGTCTATTTATTCAGCGTATGTGAACTTCTGGTTTCCACTGTACTCCGCTGTTTGTTCCTGTTGTAAAATCAGGCACAAGGGTGAAAAATGAATCCAGCCAGGTTGACTAAAATTTATTTTTTGTCCCACACTGTTCATTCAGAGGCTCCAACAGCTTGGTGTGACCCCCATTGCGACCTCTGACCCCCCGGCACCTCCTCCAACCAGAGACCAACGCACCAACCCCCTACCACCGCGCCCCAACTCCCTCATCTTAGGCGCACCTATCAACCACAAAGAGGTGCAGCGTCGCGAGGAGGAGGACGAGCAAGACGAAGTGGGTGAGGAGGCCATGGAGGGCACAGACACAGAGCGGACAGTAGAGGGCAGCAGTGGCAGCAAGAGCAGGAAGCAGAGCTACGGAGAACTGGAAGGGACATGCAACGGTGAACTTGCCAAAGAGGAGCCAGCTGTTGTCAGTCTGGAGCTTGGCGTGGCACGAATGACCTGCTGAAGCCAAAGCAGGAGTGTTTCTGGACGAAGAGACTGGTGTGGATGAGTGAGGGGGCTTTACTGAAAGTGTGTGTGCGTGCGTCTTGTATGTGTGTGGACAGGAAGCTGTCATTCTGTTTGTGATTACACTCTGATTACGCAATGGCTAGTGGCTAATATTGTCTCTGTACAGTTTAAATCTCAGTGGAAGGCCTCATAAATATGTCATATACTCCTCCCTCCATTGAAAAACTTCCTCTTTTTTTTTTTTTTTTTTTAAAGAATCTTGTAAAGCCTAATAGAGAAAAAAAAAAAAAGAAAATAAATTAATTCAAAACCAAAACGTCTTGTACCTTTTTTCAGTTATTAATGACACATTTTTAAAGACATGACCTAGATATTTTAAACAGCTGTTTATCCTGGTTAAATAAGCGGTGAATCAAAGTTTTTGGCTCTGGATATATTTAATTTCATTTAAAGGCAAGAGGCCAACCTAATCTGATGCTGTTGATCTGAATTTGCTCTGATTTGATTGGCAGATAAAAAAAAAAAAATAAATAAACATCGTAGAAGATGAAAGATGGCACATCAGGCACTGGAAATTTATTTCTGCTTGCTTTTTGCATTGTGGCTTTCTCAACTCTGTTTGACAGTCTCATCTCTCTTATCCTTATGTTATTGTCTGGAAGTTGCATACATTCATTAATTCATTGCAAAATATCTATGGATTTTATTCCACCATGAATCCATTAATCTGTCCTCAAACATTTATTCACCTACATTTATTCTTCCATCCTTATTATAATTCTTCATCCATCCATCCATCAATTTGTCCTCTTCCATCTATCCAGCATCCATCCATAAATCTCAAAACATCCATCTGTCCAGCCAGCTAGCCTGCCATGTTTTTGCTTTTTGTAGGTTCCATGTTAATTTATAACAATATTTTGTAATATTTACAAATGAATTTTTATTTTTTCTCGTTTAATGTTTATTTACACAGACAATGTACAACGTTTCATTAACCTTTTAAAAGGACAGATGCGTGGTACCAGGTCATAGCAAAAAATGCTGACGAAAAGCTGATGAAATCAAGAACAATGTAACAGATTATGAATTGGTGAAAATATTAAAAACTCTAGAGTTTTGAATTGGGAAAAGCTTGGAATTCACTGGAAAACATTTGTAGAAAGACATCCTAAATTCTTCCGCTTTATTTTTTTTATCTACACTTACTAAAACAGAATATGAAGTACAGGAAAAAATGTAATCTTAAAGTGACTGACTGACATTTACTTCAGATGATCAAGAAGAGCCTAGCACATTTACCCTTTCTGGATTTAGGTCTGCACTTGACCTAAATGTAAATTCTGTAAAGCTATATTTTGGACTAGTAGTGTGATGTTTACTTAGGACAACCCAGTAAATTCTGTGTATTTTGGCTTGGCTCAAAATGCCTCGATTTTGAAGAGGTTTTGTGTTAATTCCAGACTAATGTAACTTTGCTTCATATTGGAGCTCAGAAAGGATTAAATCTACTCTGGATTAGAATCTTCCATTCAAATAAACAACTTCTTCAATTTTTTTTTTTTTTTTTTTTTTTTTACCAGAGCCACATGGTGTAAAACTTAGAAGATGCCAGAATATACAAAGGTAAAGGGTGATGTCAAACTTAGCTATTTCTTTCAGTCAGTGTGCCTTTAAATACTTTATGGAATTTGTGCAAGCAGCATTTGCAGTGGCCTCACTCCTCACCTCTTGCTTAATTCCGCCTCCACACGCTGTTGGAATGAACAGAGATCTGTACTTACACACAGCAACCACACAGAGTGACATTTAGCATCAGACAATTCGGTATCTATTGGCAAATAAGGCCATCGTTGTTCATTTGTAAGATCTTTGAATAAAGATAGACTGGCAGTGAGCTGTGTTATGATGTGTGATGGTGTTGTGTCAGCTCTCTGTAAATGCTTCGTTCAATGAAAAACTGATATATTCACACAGAATGACAAACATGAAAAAAAATAAGGCTTGCTAAAAAACAAATTAAATTAAAAAAAAATTTTCTGTTGACTTTTAGCTACCATTTCTCCTGCTCTGAGATATAGTTTTTCAACTTTTTATATAAGAATAGTATTAAATCTTTGAGATTTATTAACAGCAATGCCTGGGGTAGGCTGACTTATTATAGAGAAATATTAATAGTTTGACATGGAGATGTTTGTAATACCTCCTATATTATATGCTCCTTTCCTGCAGCCTTCTTGTGCATGCTATTGTACATTAAACATTAAGAAGCCTTTTCCCGAGACAAGCTACTGAGGGCTCTCCAAAGATTTTGAATCATTCAGATGAATGCTGCTGCACACCGTGCACTTGTCTTGTATCCTGGATACAAGACAAGAATGTTGTATAGTAAACATAAATAGATCCAACATGGAAGAGATTTCTGTACTGTATGCATAGCACTGAGCATACTGGTGGAATTTGTCCACTCTCCTGTCCTTGACTTCTCATTAAAATATCTTTGCAGCTAATGTTTTCCCAGTCAGGGCTAATCTAATTTTTATTAGGAATATCAGGGTGTATTTAAAACTAATGTGACTAGTTTATATTTTTATCTGAATACCGGAGCACTGTGAAGATGCGTCAAATTGAATTTGGAAGTGATTTGGTTGAGTTAAAACTTTAATAACGATTTTAGCTGAACGCCACTGCTGCTCTGTTTATTCTCTGACCTCAATGGGATATGCTCAGGCTCAGGCAGTTTGCATGGACAGAAGGTGTGAACAAGTCACAAGTCACAGACTCTTAATCACAGTCAGATCTGGATTTGATCTAGCTTTGATCTAAGCCATCCATTATGTTTAGGGTTGTTGCCCTGGTAGAAACTGAACCATGCTCAAGTTTTCCAGACTCTCCAACAGGTTTTATATTAGGATTTCCCTGTTTTCCGCTCCATATGTTTTCCCATCAACTCTGAACAGCTTGTCTGTCATCCCAGCTGAAGTAAAGGCTCCCCAGAGCACGCTTCTGCATCTGCCATGTGTTGTTGTGGGGATGGTGAGTTATAGCTATAATGTGCAGTGTTATTTTTCAGCCACACCTACTTCTACATGATTACTGGGTTCCATACACGGCTTGCAGCAACCTGCAAGTTGAACTTCAGATTACCTTTTTCTTTCAACAATAGCTTTCATTTTGTCTTCCATGAAGGATGTGTGGAATGAATAACTATTCATTTCTTGTTAACAGCGGAACGAATAATTCCAACCTGAACTGTGGCTCTCTTCTTGTCCGGTCTTTCAGCTTAGGTGTACTTAGTACGTTTGCTGTTGTTTCATGCTGGTTCTGTTGCCTAATAATGCATTGTGCAGTGCTCTGAATGTTCAAAGATTGGGATACCCTGCTTTAAATGTGAGCGTTACTTTACCTCTGAATTTCAAAGTGCTGCGTGTTCCTTGGTGTTTGTGTTACTTTTCACTAATGTTCATTGTTTTTGAGGCCTTCACATGCTGACAAAATCATATTTATTAATTAAGTTGCTTTTGAAGATAACTGACTTTAAAGATGTTTATTCATGGGAAGTTTTGAAATCCGTGACATCCTTCCAATTGTGCAACATTTGGTGTTGGTCAATTAGATAAAATGCTAACAAATTACATTTCATTTCATGCTTTTAATGTCTCACTGTGTGTGAAAAAAAAATCAAGTAATATGAAGAGTTTTGCAAGGCACTGTACTTACTGAGTCAGGTGACTGCAAACAAATCATTTTGCGTAATGAGGGTGTTGGACAAGCTAGAATTCTCTGACCAAGAAAGGGTGAAATGAATTATCAAACAGGACCAATAGAAACCAGAGAGTCTTTGAGATTCAGACGTGTTTCAGTAGCCTTGTCTTAGACAGCTTAATAACAGTTTGTACCACCCCCTGTTGTTTCCTTAAGCAACAAAAGACCTCAGGCAGTAATCCAGGGGGTTTTAATACTGCACACACATATGTGAATGTGTGAATTCACACTCACATTCGTACATGCTGTGGCTTAGTTTAATCCAGAGCTGGAAGACCCTCTGTCCGGAAACCTGGCCAGCAGGACATTGGTGGTGATGAGGAAAAATGTGGGTTTTGATTTATGCGTGCCTGTTTCAATCTGTTCGCGTGCAACAATGCCAAAGCCAACTTGTTTGTATAGGGCACTGGCTCTCAGTCATGAATAACCAGCCACACCCGTGTTTTGTTTGTCTGTCTGTCTGTCTGTCTGTCTTGCGCCTGTAGTCCTACAGATACATTGCAAAGTGAAGGGTGTAAAAGTTAAACTGGCATGCAAAAATGCATTCACTTATGATAAAATCAATTCAGTTACTGACATTTGCACAAGGTGGAAATCAACACCACTTTGAGCCCTATTAGTAAATGTGTCAAGACAACACACACCTTACATTAAGTGTTTCTCTTAATGAGTGTTGAACTCGGGGTCTGTCTGCAGGCATTTAACATCTGATACAAGAAGAACACCACTGCTCTTATTTTTCTGTGGAAAAATTTCTGAGTTGAAAAAAATATGGTGGAAAAAAATATGGTTAAAGACAAGTTCTCTGAAAAGCCATGTGTGCTTAGAGAGGTTGTTTGTCCAACCTGCTCTTTTTAACCAGTAATGAAAAGACTACAGTTGATTAATTAGACAAAAGATTAGTTGGCTGAGTCATAATACTGTTTACTTTTGCTACTAGTGACTCTAGTAACTGACAGTATCATGGAGATCAGTTAATTAAAGGTAGACAATAAGGACAAAGCCCAGTAATAAACCGTGACGATAGCATCTTAATGACAAAAAAGTGGAATTTTTTTCAAATCGAGCTAATGTTGGTTTAGTGAGCATTAATAATGAAAGCATTTATTTGTATATTCACAATCATTTTCAGCTGGCTGCACAGTGGTGCAGTTGGTAGAGCTGTTGCCTTGCAGCAAGAAGGTTCTGGGTTCGATTCCCGGCCCGGGGTCTTTCTGCACGGAGT
>CAEGAE010001073.1:0-73587 GCA_903067095.1 Girardinus metallicus
CATTATATATTAAATCAGTCCAGTTGCATTGACAGAATCCCAGTCATCTTGCATTCATTCAAATTCAGATGCAATCAGTTTCCATTTGGTAGAAAGTTGTCCGATCGCATTGAGTCGCTGACTTTGCAGCAACCTCTCCCCCTGAGCCGTGGACAGCCAGTTGCATCATGCCATTAATTTTGCTGCAAAGAGAAACAAAACAACACACTTTCTTAGGTTTTAACTTGTAGAAATGTTCGAAAGCAATCATTTTCTTCCCACGTAGCAATCATTCAACGCCTTGTGTTGATGGAAACATAAAATTCAAAACAGTTTGCCTTAAGGTTTGTGGTTGTGATGTGACAAAGTGCAGAAAACCTCACATGTGGGCTTTTGCAATGTCCTGTGAGTCTTCTGTTGCCCTGATTCTGATCTAAGACCGATCTAATATAATTCTTAAATAAAAGGGTCATGATGATCTAAAAATTAGCCATTGGTCAAAGTCGGTTAACACTCAGACCACACGTTAACCCCAAGCTTTGGAGTTCTAACAAATGAAAAAGTCAAAGCGATTCCCTTTCACCATGGACTGAAAAAGTTCTGAAACTTATCCACACCGGTTAGTCAGCAAGTCAGAGCCTGAAATGGTCCGATTGCCTCTCTCTGCAGAACCGAGTTGATCCCTGATGTTTGTAATAACGCCAACGTCTCAAACCAAATGCAGAGACATCCTGTTTGCATTCTTCTTGACAACTGAAGCAGAGAGCGCGTAGCGAACCGAAAACAAGGCTGATTGAAACCTAATCTGTGTCACACAGAAGGAAGTCAAAGCTAAACGTTGCTTCAGCGAGCGCAACAAACTGCGGGTTAGCTTTTGAAGAGGGGAAAAAAAATGAGCAGTAATATTTGGTTCCCCCTTTGTTTTTGTGTTTTTCTGTCACCTGCAGTCAATATTTCAGAGAAAGAGAAAAAACATTCCTTTGTCACTTGCTTGGATGCAACAAAGAAGCACCACACCAGGCTGCACATGTTTGATTTAATAAACATAACAGAACACATTTGCGTCCCCTGGAGCAATGAATTTCCACCCCGCTGCCTGCCCGACTCCCAGCGGAGGCACCGTTTCCTGGCCCCCCTCCCCACCCACCTGCCTGCGGGACCTATATTAACCTAAAACGCTCACAAGCACACAAACACGTGTGTTATTCACATTCAGAGCACATTCATGCTCTGCAGCCTGCAAGTTGGCAGGATCGGAAGGCATGCTGAGAGTGGCACAGATGTCCGGGCAAATCGAAGGAGCGAGGGAGAGCTGGTCCGACCGAGAGGCAGAGAAAAGAAGTGAGGAAGTGAGGAAGTACTCTTAAAAAAGACTGACATACACGGTGATGGGTTCTCAAAGATGTTCTCCTGGATTGAATAGGTCTGATCACTGTGAAAGTCGTTGGCGTACAAATGGGCTCATCGTCATCTTCAAGAAACTTGGTTGAGAGGATTTCAGGTTTGAGAAGTCGGGTGCAATGTGGCCATAAAAGATGGACATGGTTAGCAAGAATATAAGCGGTGATGTTTAAATGAATCTTAAGAGATGTTAAGAGACTAAATATGTGCCAAGAAAATATCCCCCTACACCGTTACGTCATCAGTATTATGGGTCTATAATGCAGCATAGATCCATGATTTTTATGTTTTTACTCTAATTGTGACCCTAAACTTAGGCTTGAACTCGAAACACTGAGTTCCTTTAAATCTAGACTAAAAACCCAACTGTTTAGAGTTGCTTTTGAAATATAATCACAAAACATAAATCAATAATCTGCTGTGTAATTACGGCAAAATGTGATATTGTTGACTGTGTGTTCTATGATCTTGTATTCTTGTGTTTTTATGATGTAAAGCACTTAGAAATTCCTTGTTGCTGAAAGGTGCTATGCAAATAAAATTTGATTGATTGATGATTGATTGATTGATAACAACAACAATTTTCCAATGTACAGCGAATGAATATGTCATTGTCTAAAGTCGATGCGATAGCACCATCAGTTTCATGTTGCTAGCTAACAGGGAAGTTGTGTGGACATCAACTATTGTAAAACCACTCCTTCTTTTTAGGATGCGTTCACATCTGCCCTGTTTAGTCCGCTTTTATCAAATTAGTTTGCTTGCCTAGAAAGTCCAGTTTGTTTGGGGAGCTCTGAGTGCTCAGTCAGACCAAAAAAAAAAAAAAAAAGCAAACTCTGTTCCGCCTACAAACCTAGGTTTCAGTTCGGTTAAAGTGAACTCTGGCCCGGTTTGAATGCACATGAGAATGGCATGAAGATTGGAGAGTGCTCCAAAAACAGGAAGTGGACTTCTGAGCAAGGCATTCTGGGTAAATACAACCAAAACAAACGCAAGAGTCTAGAAATGGTTTGTAATCTTTCACCAAAGACAAAAGAGAAATTCTACAGCTGCTAAAATTTGACGCCACTCCATGTTTGTTTACATTTTGTGAGGGAGGAAGTGGCGCTCATGTTTTCTTCAGAGGTTTTTGTGTCATTTTTTTTTGTGGTACTTGGGAACAGGTTTTTCAAAGGGTGTGGTTCGCTTCGCAAGCAAGCCACACCATCCGAAAATGTAACAGCTGCTGCAATTTTGGTCCCTAATCGAACCTAGTCTACCGAACTACCAGGTGTGAAAGCATCCTCTGAAGGATTTCATCTTCAAGAGTTTTCTGAAGATTATAAAAAACTTGGTATATATTTTTCATATATTTGGCCTGGGATTATAACATGTGAAATTTCATCACTTAAATTGCACAATAAATAACACTTTAACATAGTGGTGCATTTAATTTAATTTATTTTTTGTAAAACCATCTGTAGCATTTCTTTCTCCAGCTTTACTCAGGTCTAACTTTTTAAAACGTGAAGCCGTTGCCTGCTACTCAAATCCCAAAGCTCTGAAAGTGAAGGAGGCTCAGTGTCACTCCCAGCATGCCCTCTGCACCGTGTAACAACCTAACAGCTTGGCTCTCGCTGTCCCACCGCTCTGTCTCTGTGCTCACGGGGGACAGGTGTCCCTTTCTCATATTCAAGGGCAGGTGGCCGTGCTGTATTACATTCTGTAGTCAATATTGTCTTGATTTTCCTGACAACTCTGGAGGTCAGGTTGAGGTGACTTCTTCTGACTGCAGTCGGTGGTAAAGCCACTTTGGAGCATCTCGCTGATTACATCCTCACACAGCTCAGTAAATCTGACTTTAGATGAGTGAACAACTTGCTGCCTCTGGTTTCAGAGTGACCTTGCAGGGTGTCATGGTGTTGTTATTGCTGGTTCACGGCAGATGATGGAGGATCACTGGTACGGTCACTCGGTCGTCACGTTACTGCGAGTCCTGTGACGATGCTGCCTGTGAGTGCTACCACACGTTCAAGCATTGTTGCTGGTATTTTTATTTTTTTCATAACTTCCATTCATAAAAAAAATCTTGAGTTTTAGTTTGTCTTTGTCAGGGATATACAAAGTAACCCCCTTTTCATTCCCGTTTAAAAATCTTATCAAATTTTTTTCATGCCTTTCCATATATGTTGGTATATATTTTTTATATATTTGGCCTGGGATTATAACACGTAAAATTTCATTACTTAAATTGCAGAATAAATAACACTTTAAAATAGTGGTGTATTTAATTTATTTTATTTTAAAACCATCTTTAGCATTTCTTTCCAAAGCATCAAGTTCAAGTTTATTTTTAACATTGGGACAATACGTATTAATCAACATTTACATGCAAATACGGGGATAAAAAAAAAAAAACACAAAATATATTCAAATACTTTACTCAATATACACAAATACTTTTAAAACATAAGGACACGTTGTACAAACTCCAGACCACTAGAGGGCAATAATGCACAAGTTTACAGTTTTCAGAAACCACAGCTAATGTTAGCTACAACGATCTTGTAGCTAACAACCTTATAAGGTTTTGTGAGGTTTATTTGGAAAACCAGGAAGTACAACCATTTGATAGAAATGTATTTGATCAAAATTAAATTAATTATGTAGTTTTATGATGTCTCACCACAAATTTAGACCAACATCACATTTAGACCTGGGTCATAATAAACTCATTTTGTGAACCATTAACTAATGTCGTAAAGTGTGTAATTTATTATATGACTGTTTTATATATCAAGTCTGGGATGAAAGGTGTAAAATTAGCAAGCTTCTTTAATGAATTATTGGATAAATTAACAAAAAATAGGTTGAACTGCTGTGCTGCTGGAGCCAAACATCAGTAATTTTATTGCCGAGTAATTTCTGCGTCAGCTTTGCAGCATTTCTAGGAATTTTGCAGCAGTCACGCCTATTTTCAGGTTAGAAGAAATCTCTAGTTGCGACGCTCATGAAATAGAAATTTCTTCCAAATGACCAAAAAAATTATAATCCACAGCAGCCTGGTTTACCCAGAGATCAAATTATATCTGCTACACACCCTAACTCAGCATTCTTCAGCTAAACCAGAAGCTGGAAGCTGTGATACTCTTATGAGATAATCACGCCTTATTATGTCAGCAGAAGGAACTCAGTCAGCAGTGTGTGAATTCATTGATTGATTCATTCTTCACAGTGGAGGAGTTGGGGAGGCTAGCATCCATCTGCAGCGACCAACTTTGGTTTCTCTCATCAAAGCGCATGTGTCATTAATTTTTACGTTGGGTTTCGATGTTTGCTGCCCGTTTGCTCCTGTCTGTACTTGTTGTTTGTATCTTGGTAGCCAAAAGACGAATACATTGTGTTGCGCCTAACATTTTCAATTGCAAGACGATCTTAATTTCTCAATAATAGCTGTGCCCTCATTAGAAATGAAACTGCAGTTGGTCGACTACACAAAAAATTAGTCTATGGGACGCAAGCTGCTGCAATTTGCACACCTTTGAATATGCTTTGGTCTAAACCCGGAATTCTAAAGGTCCAGTCAAGGTCCAAAAGTTTATGGATTACGAGTCAATCAGACCCATAATCCAGTCTGACTGAAATTAAGTTCTGCAAACAATTTTCTAGATGTACGAAGTTGGTAGATACGTCTAGTCCGTATTTTAAAACGTTTTCGAAGTTTTCTTAGTTTACAGTTCTGCTCTACTTTGTGTTGGTTTCTGACTTGTGAAATGCTATGAAGTTTGTGGTCGTTGGGTGACAAAATGTGCACAAAACTAAGGAATGTGTTTGACGTGGATGTCTGGATTTTGGTTTCAGGTGAATTTATGTTTACATATCCAAATATAACAAATTAGTTATCCTCATTCTGGCAGAGACGGTTGTGTTAAAACCAGCCCCTGCATCGCAGCTTAGAGACAATACTGTATTTCAGAAGGAAGCAAAGTAAAACCACTTTTCTGCTGGTTGCTGGTCTGAAAGCAGGAAGTGATTGTTTTCTGAATAAAATCTGCCGTCGTTGTAGCCATAGACAGATGAAAAAAGTGTGAAAGATTTCCAGGTACAGCAAATGTAGCATTCACAAGGCTTTAAAAGAGCCTAAAGATAACTCTGCAGAGCAGTTGCTTCCTTCCTCTTTGCCATCCCTGCAGGCCTTTTGCAGGTTAATCACTTGTTCTCCAGGGTCCAGATGGCTTAGCAAGAGACACATTTTTAATTACCACGCTCCGATTTCACACCCTGGGCACGGTGGAGGACAGAACACCCCCTGCCTGGCTGCCGTACCTTTCGCACAGCGTAAAGACAGAGAAGAGGGAGGTATAAATAAAGAGAGGGAGGCAGCGTGCGTAGCAGATCGCGAAAGATCGTCACTCTCTCCACAGGTCAGGAATTATATCTCCGCCAGGATATTTCCAGCCGTGCTTAATCACCCATTAAGTCAGCAACACCCTGAGCTATAATCACATCAGCAGAGGGCCTCGAGATGAACACAGACCCCCTGAGATCCCTGGGGAGGAGGTTCAAAAAAGCTCTCCAAATGGCAAGGGAAGGATGACGGAGGGGGTCACATTGATTCAGTGGTCTTAGCAGCAGGGCAGAGAATACTGGGGCGAGGGTGGGAGGGGTGGACGGGTTCTGCTTCTTCAATAAAGACCTGTCAGCCCCAGAGGGAGGGATGGGAAGCAGAAGGCTGGAACACGGGAGGGAAATGGATTTTCCTCTCCGCGCAGTTCGGCTCGAGACGCTTCGCCGGTGTTATAGGAGGGAACGAAAACCGCCAAGTCGGAAAAAATTAATTCAAGAGACGCGCTTACACGTCCCTGTTGTCTTCGCTTCTCATCCCGTGATCTTGATAATTGCGATGATGCGAAACTGTTCAGACACTAAGCTCAACAGCTTCTTCTTTTCTTCAAAGAATAATTTGCCATCTCGTCCGTTTTTTGTTTATTTTGTTCTCGTGTTTTTTGCTTTTGCAGCAGTGAACTGATCTAAAAAAGTATACGAGAGCATCATCAGTCAGCAACACCTCTTTCTTTTGTTTTCTTTTGTACAGTGTGAAGACTACAATGATTTGGAAAGACCATTTAAAAATAAAAACAACCATATTAGCTTCCGTGTCAGTGGATCAACTTGTTGCCTTTATGAACAAAGGAACGACGACTGTTTCCGGTTCTTCCGGTCTATTTGAAGAGTCTTTGGTGGAGCACCCAGCTTACAACATAGCCTTCCTTTTTAAACACACGCCAGCTTAAAAGATGAACCACATGTTAGTTTGCTTGTTTTTGTATCTAGGAATATATATACTTTTAACTGTTTTGTAATGCAAAACAAAAGAATAAGCGATTGGAGCTTTGTGCTTCTGTACACCAGGAAACATCGATGCACATCTGCTTGAATATTCGAAACGTTTTTACCTGGTTACCACACCAAAGTAAAGACACGAGAGAGCAAACGTAATAAGGGTCTGATCAGTGCCGTGCTCTGCGTTTGTACGTTTGCACAAGACCTGAACAAATACAACTTGAACCAGGTATGATCCTGTGACTGTTTGTCACGTGAATTCATATCCCAGGAGAAAAGGTCAAAGTCAATGATAATAGGGATAAGTGTGTTTGCGCAGACCTCAGAATGACTGGGAGGGTTTTTAGGAACAATAACAGCACCTTTTACTGCAATAAGTAATTGAACAAATGTGTTTAGAAGGGAAAAAAAAAACATATTGGGCAATGACAAGCAAGTTCCCATCTTGAGCTACTTAAAGTTGTATTATTTTTTGAGCAACCCTGCTTGTTCCTTGTCTTGACTCGTATGCTTGTGCATCGAAGAATGTTTTCTTTGCGTGTACCAAGCAGGGCCGCATTCACAAGGATTTAGGCCTCTGGGCTGGAGCCAGTTTTGGTGCCCAATTCACAAAAAAAAACAATCATTTTCAAATCATTGAATATTGTTTGAATTTATAAAGACACCAAAATATTAATAGAATTCACCTGATATTGACTCTGAGAGTTTATATAAGATACAATATTGCAAAACACGCATTCTTTTTAAAGAAAAGACAAATCTTTTGTGCCCCCGAAAAACTGCTACCCTGGGTTTTTGCTGCTGTAAGCCCAGTCTGAAGTCTGACACACATTCTCTTTTCAATTTATCACCCCGTATCAAACCAATAGAAACCAGTTTAACAGTTTCCATGTATCCCTAAGGTTCAGAGGTCAAAGGGAAAGGGGCTTCCTTCACTCTGTTTCTTCTAGAAACAGAGTGAAGGAAATATGATTTGCATATTTTCTTAGGAAAGCTTTCAAATTGGGCAGATATTAAATTGATAAAGACCCAAAGCAAACATTGGGTTATATATCCCCAGTCTCCGTCTGTGAACAATGACATCATACTTATAACACAAAGTAGCCATTCAGAATATTGTGTCAATCAAAAGTGCTCCTCTAATATCGCTAATTTTTTTATGCCTTTGTTATTCCCTAAGCAGCTCTAACGTTGCGTGAATATTATTGGTTTGGGGGCTGGTCCGGTGTTGCTGCTGAGGTTTTGTTAATGGATCCCTCTCTGTAATGACGCTTTATTGTTGCTTCCTGCCCTGATTTATAACGGGTGGGATTCCCTTCCTTGGCGGAACTACTGATGCGCGGTAATTGGTCCATTTATCAGAGGCAGCCGAGGACTGAGACGAAGAGCCACACATGCTTTACGAATGAATCTGTAAGGAGAGAAGATGGAGGGGAGAAGCTGAACGAGAGGAAGTGGGTGTCAGCGCGGAGAGAAGAGAAACCTAAAGGGACGGTTTGACATTTTGGGAAATGTCGTTGTTCTCTTACTGAAAGTTGACTCCCGGTAGGCTTAAGTTACCAAAACAGACATCAGCTTCTTTTCTTGTTCTCCACTTTGCTTTACACTTATTTACTGTGAACAGGAAGCAAAAAGAAATACATATAGCCTTACAAAGGCTTAGTCTAAACATGCACTTGCTTTGTATTTATTCCTATAATCATCTTCAGATTTCAGATATTTCCTTTTTAAAGGGTGGGTAATATCACCTTTGTTGAGCTTTACATCATGTTGTAATGTGGTAACATTAAAACTACATTACAAGTTACCTGGAGTGTTGCCTTGATTCATTCACATTTGTGTGAGAAATCCTTGAATCTCCTGTGGCAACCATTCAGAGGTGACTAAAAACTTGCTCTCGCAAAGCGCCGCCTTTTTACCGAAAGCTTTGCTTCCAGCTGCCAAGTCCTACAGACTAGCGGCAGCAGCGATGAGCAAACGGAACTGCACTTCTGCTGAGTTCATCATACGAATTACTTCTCAGTCCGACGCTCCTAAGAACGGCTATAAACGGCATCATGGAGGAGTGTTGTTGCCGTGTGGTGCAGAAGGAGGAAGTGTCGGAGGGCGTTTGAGCTTCTTAAAGAGACGGTGGCTAATTTCAAGGCGTCAGATACGGCTATGATTCAAAGTCAAATTTTGTCAAAGTTGTTTTTGAAATACAACTGAAAGTAACATAGTTATGTGATTGTACTATAAAATGGAAAATGCATTTAAAAAATAAAGTTGGCCATGTGCTTTACCTTTGCTCTCTCTTGCGGCTTTCTGCTGTGGGTGACGTGACCTAGGGGGCGCCATGAGGCGAAAATAAGACTGTCACTTGAGCCAAGAACAAGTCTTCTGTTGCTTTTTTGCATATTCAGAGAATCGTTACGGATTTCACACTTTGTGAACGCCATGAAATATTCTTGAAGCTGACTGTGGTGAGTCAGAGTTAAATTGAAGGTCTGTTTCTGAATAGAGTCTTAAATATTTTTAAGATTTCAGCTGGATTATGCTACCCTGATTCTTTAAAACACAGCGCTGAAACCTACATTTTATTGTTGCTTAAAGCTGAATCTCCCTGTTACATGTGGAAAAAAATGGTTCTTTATTCTCGCTAAAAGACAGAATCAATTCTTTTTGTTGGTGTTGTGACTATCTCTTATATGTGACGTAATAAAGTGTTTAGAGGAATGTATCTGGAATGCAGGGACGAATTTGTGCAGCGCTCTGATTCAGCCTCTCTTTTCCCCTGCTTCCATTTTCCTCCCCGCAGACGGAGAGCGTGGCAGACACAAGCCTCTGACCGAACGGGTGGCAGACACCAGGGCAGGAGGCGTAAGGAGGAGCAAGCAGACAAGGTAAGACGGAGCAATAAAACACGGCATAAAGCTGATTGTTTTTGTCTTAAAGCATGAATGATCTGCGAGGAGGTCAGATTTTGTGACCCAACCAAATTCCTGCAGAAATCAGTTTGGTGAGAAAACATGAAACATTTCACTGCAGCAGATGGAGAGGAAGGAAGAGAGGGGGGCGGGGGGAAATCACTTTCCACATTAATGCTGAAAGCTGAAACACGTTCCAAACTATAAGTCATACTTCATGGAGTTTAGCCCCTTCTTGTTGCCTTTTGGACGTCGGCCATTCCAGACAGAGGATCTGCTTAACGTCACCATTTCTTCGGCCGCCTCTCTGTCGATGTGAAAGTGTCAGGGAGGAACTCCACTGACGTTAAGCAGCAGGGGGACTCTCAGTTTAGTACCGCTGTCTTTCGTTCTCAAATTGTCGAGATAGGTATTGTAG
Organism: Girardinus metallicus; assembly: GCA_903067095.1. Lineage (NCBI taxonomy): Eukaryota > Metazoa > Chordata > Actinopteri > Cyprinodontiformes > Poeciliidae > Girardinus > Girardinus metallicus. Next base: position 10,027 of record CAEGAE010001073.1, read on the forward strand.
TGAGCGAGTTCATACGATGACAACAACAAAAAACAATTTCTGTGAGCTGTGAGTGTCAATCTCAAGAGGAATACCTAACACTTGGCCGCCAAGCCGTGTCTTACACAATTCAATATTCCGGCCTGTCTCCTTGAGGAACAGCATAAAGTAAAGACTGTTGCTGCGTTTCCATTGACCTTATGGTTGTGCAAATTGGAATTAAAAAATAAATTTGCTTAATGGAAACTTTAATGCTAGAATAAATTGGGTTTTCGGCTGCATCAAGATTTTGTACTTTTCGCAAAACTGCAAGGGAAACACTTTTTTCACATCACACAGGCCAACATGATCAGCAGCTGGATGTTATTACTGATGGAAAAGACGAAGAAGGGTTTTGGCATAAACAGACTTATCCACGTGGGATTTTAATCGTGTTTCTTATTTAAAGGAAACACCACAATTGCAAAATTTAGATTTTATTTTATTTTTTTCCAACTTTAGCAGAACATTGACGTTGAACATTTGTAACAGAAACGCAGCTCGTGACATGAACTGAAGGAACACGGTAAAAGGATGATGCAAGTGAAGCAACGCGAGCAAAGCATGTAGCGCTAATAAACTGGTCTCGATTGATTTCGAAATAACTCGTCTAAGAGAAAAAAGATGTGCTGCAGGTTGATTGGCAAAGGAAATAGTTTAGAGTTTTCTACAAAATAAAGGCGATTGCCTTTATTCATCAAGTCACACATGCTCTAGGACAAAGGCAAGAGATCAAACTCTTGTCCCTGAACTTCATCTGGTTTTTGCCAAACTCAGAAAAGTTAAACAAAGAACAGGTGTTTTTCCCAATGTATTTATAGACTGGAAATGGTGGGAGTTTTTAGTTTTACTGCATATAATAATCAAATTTTTCGGTATTTGACCACTAATCAGATCTGATAAATTCTGATCTTCAGTCTCATAAGTTTAGGTTTTGTATTCATTATGTCTTATCTACTGTTGCTTGTTAGGAAACAGAAGCAGGTGAAACGTGACTACTTGCTATTTACATTGTAGTTTAGCAGGTATCTTTGATCTGTTTAGTGATTAGATTTAACAACACAAGTATAAAATGTAGTTTTAGTCTACAGTTTGCTTATAATCTCCCAAATTCTGCAGGTCCAAAGGTAAATTGTAAAGGTTGTTTCATGGTGTAGAGGTTAAAGAAATTACAGTGTGGGAATGTTAAAAGTTGATGTTAGCATGTTAAGTTGGCTTAGCCATTTATTTTGACCAACGTGGTTGCGTGCTACTTGTGGTGTCCTAAAATGTGTGAGAAAACAACTGTTTTTTTTTTTTTACTGTAGTTCCACAACTACAAGTAAATAACCGACTGTGAGCTTTAAATTGAAGGGACAGATCATTCAAACACAGCTTATTGTTGTGAATTAGGTATAGCTGCACTATGCACTACATTTTATCTTAATTTGTTGACGTTTTACATTTCAGACGTCGTGCATTTACACTCAAATGAATTCAGACGATTTATTTGTCCACTTGATAGGAGCTCAGCCGCCCACAAAGGTAGATTTTTAGTAGATTTAGTGCTAAAACTAAGTTTTAGCACTAAATCTGAAAGTGTACTATTGTAAAGAAACCATAGAGTTACACGAATGTGGGCTGATTAAAAACATTCTTTGTAATTTCAGCAATAAAAACACATTTTGATATCTTGATATTAAAAGTGGGACTTTTAGATTCTCTCAAAGAAGAAATCAGAGATGCTCTACATTAAACACGTGTTAAAACTTTACCCAGAGTACCTGGCTGTTAGTTTATTAGTTTATGACCATCTGCTTCAGCTAAAAACAAAAGAAAGAGTGAACAGACCTTCATAAAATGGGCTACTGTGACGGAGTTTTGCGTGAAAATGGAAGACCTACTTCTCGACAGGCATCCCAGAAACCTTAAAGTGTGACATGAATTCCTATCAATAGTCTGAAGATGCGGTGGCCCGTTTCGACGTCCCCCGAGTGATAAAATAATATCACGACCTTGCTGTGTGAAACTCAAGGCCTGATTTCTGATCTTTGTGCTCTTGTAGTAAGTTTGCTCCCCATTTTAAACAACCCCAATAAATCTTTCCATTTCCTGTTTGACAGCATATGCCCGTAAAAGGAGCTGTCCTCGTCAGACTAACAACCTCCAGGATGGTTCGGCTGCAGTGACTGTTTAGGTTACACGATGTTCGGTCTACTGCGGGTTCTTGGTAGGAATCCTCTTCAAGCTGCCGCTGGGTTTGCACTGACGACTTTCAGAGATGTTCCAGCTGGAAATGCTTTGAACAAACCAGAATTAAGCAAAATATGGCCAAGGCTTCGACTGTGGGATTAAGTCCGAGCTTTCTGCACAGAACTCTACTTTGAAAAGCTTTAATAATTCAGTAAAGTCTTTAAAAAAGAAAAGATAAATGACGCCAATATTTAGCTATTGAAAAGCGAATAATATATGTTTTAGACCACACTGTGGTCAATTTGATCATTAACTTTACATCAGCGTGTGCTAATAGGCGTGGGGAGGAAACATTTTTGTAATTCCACACGTTATTGAATTACACAAGTCAACTCTTTAATTATTAGATGGACTGTTGCTCTGGTAGTCAGCTTTTAAGACAGTGCCATAGGAGTCTATAACAGAATAAGAGTAGCGGCTGTCTCTCTTTTAATTGCAATACCATGTTCAACTTCGTGTTATTTCCAAGTACATTTTCCCCCCAAACAGACATAATATTTGTTGGGGAAAAGCCTACTTTCAGTCAGGTATCCAGCAACAGGTGGAGGAGGGGAAGCACTGTGCTATAGGAGAAAAGTCCAGAACGTCCAAATTTCATTCTGATGTGTGATTAGTGAAACTGAATTGATGGAAAAATGTTGTGTTTTTTTTTAAAAAGAGAACTTTTTATTGCCCTTTTGTTGGTAACTGGTGATCGTCCACAACGATGTGACCCTAGGCTAGGTTTTTAATTAATACAGTAGCTCCCTCAGCCAGATGAGCAGATTTGCTACTATGGAACATTAATATTCATAGATTGCTCCCCGCTGAGGTCAGCACTGGCCTCACGCTGAGTCACACCACAGTGCACACGCACACTGATGACGGAGAGCGACGCAGGGATGATTGATCTAACACCACCAAGAAGGAGGATGCTGTTTTTGAGACCCTGATCTGTAAAATCGAACATGGGGGTGTAAATTAGCACCGTACACTTTGCAGACAACACTTTATGGAAAGCAGTTCTGAACAAACTAAACTATATAAGGTAACAGTGATGTATGTGGTCACTGACAATGACAAAAGGCATAGTTTTAAATATAACAGTGTCCACTCTATGGAACATTTTCTAGTAGATTGTTGGGGTACAACACATTCAGATTACAAAAATCAGGATGTTTTTACAAAAAGAAGCAGATGCAAACTTCAGTATCATCAGCAGCTAACAGTTTGCCAGTTAGCAAACATTGGCAAAGTGTTAGCAGCATTGGCATTGCCAGGGCTTACATGTTGTAATGTTTTGGTCTTGTCCATCATTCAAGAACAACTTCCTCTCTTACTTCAAAATATGAGTCTAAAATATAAACACAATGACGTATCAAAAGATACACTTTTGTATGTTGGACAATAGCCGATAGTCACCAAACAAAGTCAGATGCTAACTACGTGAGAATTATTGTGGTTGTTTAATACTACAAGATCTTATGTCATGAGATTTCAATTACACCTCTATTGTCACCTATAAAAAAACTACTCTATATGTGCATTACTAAGGAACAGCCCCACATTTACCCAGGTATTTTGCAAACACTGAGACTTTCAGCTATGTTTAACACCTCCAGGCCACAAGCAAATATCTATTTTCTGTGACAAACACTTTTCAAAGTGTGTCTGTTAAAACCCACTTAAATGTAAGCTGAAGAATGTTTTAGTTGAGAGAATGAGGTTCGTGTTTCAGCTGCTCTTGCACTGCTATAACCGCGCTGGGAATCTTCTTCTGTTACATTTTGATGCCGGTAATGTTGACATTATTGCCATCTGCTGGCGGAGAATGTGTACTACAGCATTTTGATAGGTATAACTGCAGACACTGACTTAGTTTCTAAACAGAGGGCAACAGCAAATAGTGTAGTTGCGACTGAAGTCCATGTTGTCCAACCAAAATCAAAAATACATAATAATTTACAAAACACAGATGAGTCACTATTTGAATAGTTCTAAAAAATAAAATAGAATATAAGAAATTTGGTCAAGAAAATATTTTTTTACACAAACATCCATCAGGCACTGTAACTCAGTATTCTTTGTGTCATTGTTTATAATCTTGGTAGTTTTTTTTTTTTTTTTTCTCCTCCCACGTCCTCCTCACTGTCAGGGGCTGCCTAGCAACAGGCACCATAAATAATACACGCCTGCGTCTGTATGTGCAAGTGTGTCTTTACTGGCATGTGATAAGAAACAGGCTATCAGCTCTTAGCGCTGCGTCTTTGCGTGCCGGTTTAGTGCTGCTCACCGCCGGTGCCGTAAAATGTGCGGGATGTTTCAGCCGCTGTCTCCTCCACGCAGGCTGAGCAGACAGGCACTGAGCGGGAGCGCCCATGGCGAGTAACAACACGGCCAGCATCGCACAGGCCAGGAAGCTGGTGGAGCAGCTGAAGATGGAGGCCAACATTGACAGGATAAAGGTGAACTATTTGCATGTGTGAATGTGTGCGGGTGACGTTTTTGTACTCGATATGGACTGCTTTTTCCTGCTACGTGTTTTCAGGAATGATGGACCGGCTTAGTCAAAAAAAAAAAAAAAAAAAAAGTTATCAAGTCTCACAAATGATTATTATTATTATTTCTGTAGGTTCTGAAACATCTTGGGGCAATTTATTGCTATTGCTTTTCAAAGGTTATGATCAAAATAAGCAACCTTCTGCTGACAGATATTATTTGTTGTGAGTGGGAGTTAATATAACAACACTCCTTAACATCAGTTCAGTAAATATTCAATAAATTAGAGTATTTTTGTAAAGTCCATTTATTTCTTCAACCTTATCACCAAGTGTAACACAATATATATATATACATGCACAGAAAGATGATTGAAAGCCTTTTTTCTGTTAATTATGATGGTTTTCCGTTTACAGATAAAAACATTACATTTTTGTCATCGATGAAAAAAAAAATGTATCCTGGCATATAGCCGTGTTGAAAAGTGTTTAATACCTCCTTAAATGTTATATGTTTTCAAAAAGTTCTTTATAATCTGGTAAATTATCCTTATCAGAACACACATTGTAATTTATTGGATATGACTGTATGTACATATGTCAGATTTTTCGCCCACACAAAAAAAAAACAGTACTTTCCACTTATCACTAACGTAATGACATTACGGCAATATAAAATTAGTTTAAAAAGGCAAAATCAAATGAAGCTGTTGTTGAGTTTCAGCTCATGTAGCCTAGCATGTTAGCAATACTTATAGAACTTTTTTGTGGCTCTCATAAACGACGAATTTTAAAACCCAAGCTTATGTACCAATCAGTTTGCTTGATTAAACAGGGCTCCACAACTTTAACTCTGAACTCTAGTGCAAAGCTCACTGGTTAAACTTAGTTTGGTGTGTGTGTGTGTGTGTCTAATCCAGGTGTCCAAAGCAGCGGCAGACTTAATGTCTTACTGTGAAGCTCATGCCAAAGAGGACCCCCTGTTGTCACCGGTGCCAGCGTCAGAGAACCCGTTCAGGGAGAAGAAGTTCTTCTGCGCCATCCTGTAAAGCCAGCATGGCCCCTCAGCCGCCTGCTGCCGGAGGGACTTTGAACGCGGACGTTCAGAACCCCTAGAAATCGTCTAGTAGGAGAGCATCGCATTGTGTATGCCCTCTTAAACGCTTGGCATTTAAAGAGATCCAATCAACAGAGTAAACATGTAACCAATGAAGGGGGTGTTATGTTTTCTTTTTTTTTTTTTTTTGGAGGATATGCGGCATGTAGGAGGGATTTGTACTTTTTAGATGACTGAAAAGGGATGATGATGGGAGCGATAATCACCCAGGGATGTGACGGACAACCAATCAACCGACCAGGTTTTCAGGCTCTAATGTGTATAGATTTCAAAAACAGATAAAGTCATGAGTATGTTTTGTTGCTCTTTGGGGATCATCAGGCGGAGCCCCACAGGGACAAGCAGCCAAAAGTCTTGACGCCGTCCGATTATTATTGGAATGTGTTTTTTTTTTTTTTTTTTTTTTTAAGTTGTTTGTGTTTTTACCAATTTCACCGAGATATCTTTCTATAACTGTATGTAGGTGACTGATGAAGCCTTTATCTTTTGCTCTTTTTTGTTTTATAAACCAACAGGTTAGTGAAAGCTTTTTTTTAATCGCAGGATGTTTCTCTCTGTACACCTTCCTGAAAGTCAGTTTTCTGTGAAACGGACAAATACGATGCAGTTTGTCTCCTTCGGACACAATCCCTCTTTCTACTGTTTGTACAAAGTGACTAACAGATAAACTGTGCTGTGCTGTGAGCTTGACATGTTTGTGTTTGTATCATTAATTATACCACGAAAAGGACGAACTGTCTTCTTCCTTTCCTTTTAATTGCGCAGGTTAGCTTCATTCTACTGGTGAAAATGTAAGAGAGAACTGCTGACCAACCAAAATAAGAGACAATTCAATTTTTTCAAATCAGAATTTTGCTGAATATTTGTAATATGACCAACTAAATACATATTTTGAATTTAGAAATCTAATAAATATTCTCATTATGCGCATAACAATAGTCGTACAAGTGTCTCTTTAAAATTTTTAGTATCATTAGTTTTTTTATATATATATATTTAGTAAATATTAACCTAAAACATCTATTAGTATAAATTTATTCACCAGTAAGAATAAAAGTTTTATTACCATTTTTTTCAGAATTAACCTTTCCTGTGTTGTTGCTAACTTGTTGCTTGTTGCTCTAGGATTACTCTTTAGTTTGGAGATTACTTAGCTACTGAAGAAACAAGCTACTTAATTTGATATAGAGCAATTACTGAGATTAATTTAAAGAGGTACTATTAGAAATACTGCTGACAATAAACAAGTAACATTGTATTGGTGCCACTGGAGCAGATATAGATAGATTTATTTTCATTTCACATGATATCAGATTGATGAGATATCTGGAAGAGAAACAGGCCCACAGCATCACAGGTCCTCCACCGTATTTGTGGATATCCGTTTTGTGTTTGAAGAGTGTTTCTTTCCCAAGATTCTGATGCTTTACATACATTTTTTGTTGCGTTTTTTTCTCTCCCCCCCCTCATTATTCATATTATAATTTTAATGCCACTGCCATCAGACTTCAGTGTGAGCTACTAGTCTCCCCTGATGGATGCACACATTTCCAGTTCAAGTCCCAGTAGTATTCAGCAAATCTTTATGTTTGTGATGGTAGGGCAGCACTTGGTACAGTTTTTTTTTTTTTTTTTTTCTAGCATCCCTCCCAAATTGGTTGGCATGTGGATGCGGTTTAAAAAAAACAAAACAAAACAAAAAAAACCCATCAAATATAAATTGTACTTTTGTAAATTAAAGGTTGGAAATGTGAGATCATGCATGAGATCATTGATTTACCCAAAATGTTTAGCTGTTTTTTTTCAGCGATTCCTTGTATGTTGAGCTCTTCTTATCCTCCAGTCACAAAACTTGCACTCCTCATGGATTATGGACAATCATCTGTAATTGGGTTACAGTAAATTGTGTTATGCAACTTGATTAGCAGACTCCTATAGGTCCGGACACATGCAAGAAGATAAAAATTCTTCCTTCTCATAAATCTGGTGTCCATTCCAGAAAATGTATATTATAAAATATACATCACTCCAACTATATTGCATGTAGATGTATTACTTGCTAGAACGTCTGCCTTTCTAATTACCAAGTGACTGGATTTTTTTCTTCTCTTCTCCCCTCTTTTGTTGACTGGAGTGATGGCAATGACAATCTGCAGTGCAGATGCATGCATGGCGATCAACAAAATTTGATTAGAACATAGGAAAAAGAGGGGGGGGTGGAATAAATATCCAAATGACATGCTCAAGATTACTTTCCTCATGCCATAAAGATACCACATGAGGCTTATGCAAGATCTTTTTTTAGAAAAGAAGGGTTTCTTGCTATAAAATCATTTTTCAGAGCAAAATAAAACTTTCCATGATCTTCTTTTAAGTGACATGTAAAGTACCTTTGGCTGAAGTTGGTAAAAGCGTGGCAGGAACAAACATTACATGTGAAATACTAAAGCCTTGTTCACTTTCTTTGCTATACAGAATTACTCTATACCACTGTTTCACACTATCCTACGTGTTTTAGAATTAGTTTCATTTGACGGCTGCTCAACAGGTTTTTGCTGAATATCAGTTAGGTGTATTAAAGCAAGAACACCATTGACACATTCAGGACAGTGTGCTTTGAGGAAGTATTTCAATATTATAAGAATACTACTGAATCAAAAGTTTATGTCAGAAGTGGGATTCGAACCCACGCCTCCAGGGGAGACTGCGACCTGAACGCAGCGCCTTAGACCGCTCGGCCATCCTGACTTCTGTTTATCATCTAGCCGTAGAGGTTTATGAACAGGACAAACACATATGTATCAATTTACTGTACATATATGTATAGATACGTACATTGACATAAAAAGACACAACGGTGATTTAAAAAAAAAAATTAAAAATCGGTTTTTGCTGACAGTGCGGCAAATTTCCCAAAAAAAAAAACCCGTATGGTTATTTCTCTCTCTACTTTCTAATGCTAAGTGTAAGTCACAATGATGAAAGGAGTGTTGCTGCTGCTCCACTTATAACTGCGACAGACAACAGGGGTTGCGTCAGACAACCCCTGTTGTCTGTTAAACCTTATTATTTCGGTCCGTGTTGCTCAGCGTACCAGCAGTTAGCTCAGCTAGCAGGAGCTCGGCGCATAGGGATCCGCTTTGTTCTCACATAACCTGTAAGTAATTTTGTTGTGTTTTACGTGACGTGCTGTATTCGCCCAGTACGAACGAGACCTGAATGCACTTTTTACATTGATAAGAACAGCAGTCTGTTTACGCCTATAAAGCTAAGTTGTGCACTTAGCACTGTTGCGTTGCTAATGCTAAGCTACATGCTACTATTTAGTTTTCCAATGTTTTGGTGGAGCTAGGTGAGTATGTCTCATGTCATGTTCTGTACGTCTGACAGTCAAATTAATCTTGTCCCTAGATAGCCGTGGTAATAGTACAAGCGATGAGCGTCTCTCACTTATATTGACAGCTTTTTAACATTCAATTTGATTGTTGTATGAAAAATGATTGAATACATTCTCATTAAAAAAAAAAAAAAACATTAAAAACGGACAGCATAGGGGAAGGTTGAAATGTCTGAACATGTCTGTGGTTTTCTTTCCGCAAACTGCACAGCTTCTGCAAATTATAGAAATGTTTCAACTGACACCTTTATTCATATTTTAAATACAGTTTATAAAAACTCCCTGGTGTCTTACAAAACAGTTTTGTCACATTTTGTCATGTAAGAAATGAAAGGACTCGGATATTTCAGTGTGTTTTATTGCTTCCCCAATAAATCACACTGACACACTTGTACACACTTCATCCATTTACTGGATGAACATTTACTGCAGTAAATGTACGAAGTAATGCTCATCCAGTAAATATCAGTTCCTTCCTCGTGTTTTCCTTCATAATAGATCACTGAGTTTCACCAGAGGGAAATAAAAGCACATTTTTCTCTCCCCAGACAGTCATGGCGTCTTTCCCTCCACACAACTTCTCCTGGGTTGAACCCGAGAAGCTGGCCGGGTTGGCCATGCCCAGGATGCCGAGTGACTTCCGCTACCTGCTGGACAACGGGGTCAGACACCTCGTTTGTCTGTGCGAGAGGAAACCACCGAACCACGACACCTCCCCAGAGCTACAGCTTCACCACATCAAGATAGCGGACTTCACTCCTCCTTCTCCCAGTCAGATTGATCAGTTTCTCTCCATTGTGGAAAAGGCCAACTCCAAAGGAGAGGTAGGCGCTCGTATCACGACTCCGAGTTAATTGAGACTTAGTCGGGATATCCTGTATTTGGGGTTTAAGTTTGACTTTGGACTTGAGAAATTATTTCTCCAGTCTTGCCTCAACAGCAATGCATTCTTTCTGAACATGTGGGAAAAAATAAGGACTCCAGCAAAGTTGCTATTGGAATCCAGTATTTCCTGTAATCAGCAGTCTAAAAGCCAACCAGTCAGTGTTTGTGCTTTTTGTGCTACAGCCTCAAATTTCAAAGTCTTTTAGTGGGATCGTGATCCACCGACACAAAGTACTGCATGGTTTTAAGAAATTCAGATTTCTTTACTAATAAAAAGATCTTAATTGTGTGGTGTACATTTGCCAATATTGCTTTTTCTTCCTCCATTTACATGCTTAAAAATGATGCAATGATAATAAATGTTACTCAAGTCTCAATCTAAACAACAACAAAAAAAAGAAACTTATTAAACAAACAAACATATTAACAATGGATAGCAAACAATGTAGAACAGATTAATATGGAGTTTAAAGGTAAAAGAGATTGAAAAATACACTAGTTAGCTCTGGCCAATTAGCTAAAATTGGGGGCCAAAGTGGATCATAACTGGGTCTTAATCCCTTCACATTAAATGATACTTATATGAAACATTTCAAGGATCTTTTTGAAATTTTATTATAAAATTTTCTTTGTCCTTTTGAAAAGATTTAATGAGGTGAAAATGACCAAAAAAAAAAAAAAAAAACTAAAAATGCACTTTGTTACTTTAATAAGTGTTTTGGTTCCCTAGGATGAAGTGTCAGTTTGTGCTTTTAATTTTAATTGCTCCAAAAAAACAGTGATGCATAGAAATCTGCATAATTATTCTATTCCAGAGCATTCGCATTAAGAATATCCCACTTTGTAGTTTATTTTTGGAAAATATTGTATATTTTTGGGTTAGTCCCCTTCAAAAAAGTCAGGATTTGTAAAAAAAAAAAAAAAAAAAAGGAAAGATTTTACAAACATGAAAACTCCTGATAGGTCTGAAGTTATTGAAAGGATTCAATGCAGCGAAAGTAATAAAAAATTTTTATTGTAGTCTTTTTAGGATGTAGCATTTTGAGACTTAAAGATAAAAACCGCACAGCCAATTTAATGGTGCCTCAAGGAGTAAAAACATAAAAACTAAAAGAAAGGGCGGTGCGGGGAGCAACACACAAAGCAACACGTATATATATATATAATATTGACTGTACAGGTAGAAACCAGACACGGCTTCAGCGGTTGTGTAAAAACGGCAGCAAATTCCTGCCTAATCGCAGGAACCGAAGCAGGGTGTGAACGCTGCCGGTCGTTTGACGACGTTTGTCTCCAGGGCGTGGCCGTCCACTGCATGCACGGCCACGGCAGGACGGGCACCATGCTGGCCTGCTACCTGGTGAAGAGCCGGAAGATGTCCGGGGCCGACGCCATCGCAGAGATCCGCAGGATCCGGCCCGGCTCCATCGAGACCCACGAACAGGAGAAGGCCGTGGTGCAGTTCTACCAGCGCACAAAGTAGCTTTCCTATGACGGCGAACATGAAACTATGTCTGCACTGGAACTGGATGCACTCGGCGTTTTGGAGATGAAATGTAAAATTAGGGAGCGTGTGTTAAAAGTGTATCCAATTTAAATTAATCTCTAATTCTGATGTTGGTGTTTAATGGGACAAACATTTCTGCTTTTAAAGACACACACCCTGCCTTGTTTGCTGTACTGCACCTTGGAAAAGCGCTCATTGTTTCACATTGTGTCACCTTTCGACCAACGACTTTAATTGTGTTTTAGTCAGATTTTATGGAAGCGGCACGTTTTCAGAAAGTTTATATTTAGGTCTGGTCTTTGATTGAGCCATTACAACACATGGCTGTGGTTTTAGGCTCATTGTCCTGCTTCAAGTTCAACCTCTGCTCTAATTTCAGGTTTTTCACAACCTACAGGTGTTTCTCTCTCTCCCTTCTTGTGGAGAAAAAAGTGTCATGGTGTAACCCGATTCCTGATTACTTTTTTTTTTTTTGCCTTTTTCCTTTGTCTTCATGATGCTGTATGTTAATTAATGTTATCTAACGAACCTCCAAAGCCTTCACAGAACATCTGATTCTGAGATCAAGTTACACTTTTTGTCATGTTAAAATTAAAATTAAAAATCTATTACAATTCACAGAAATCTGCATGTAATGCAACAAGGAATGCTTTATTGTTTTTTTTTTTTAACTTCTGTTCAAAGGTTTTCTTTGAGAAAAGCAGGAACCTTCATTCAAGCGCTTGTTGCCAGGGAGAAAAGATGCTGACGCTCCCTGAACGTGAGCTTCTCAGGAGCCATCTTGATTTTCTCCGCCGGCTTCCTGCCACACAGATACTTGAAATTAGTGGTTTCCACGGACACAGGCAGGTTGTCGTGTTTCATGTGTAAGGTCTGAGAATTTGTATTCCTCAGGGATAAGTTTGTATTTCTTAGCATTTGTGAATGCTGAACATGCTCTGGACCCTAAACGTGCTTCAAAGTGCAAACTCACTCATCTGACGCTGCTTTCAGTCCATTTTCTCTGTGATCTGCCAAAAACACAAAAGAATGCTATTTTTGTCATTTTTAAAATAAAAAGATTTTTTTTTGAATGATCCTTTAATATTCTGATGGTTCTCTTCACCTGGTTTTCCTCCTTGCTCGTAGGAATGCTGATTCCCTCCGTGCTTTTTCTCCTCGTTTTGTTTCCCGTTGATGTTTCCGACGGATCCGATCTCGTTCTAGACGTGGGAACATCAAAACATGAAAAATGACACGATGTTCCACCAGTAGAACAGGGGAGTCCAAGCATTTTGTTGCGTGGTCCAAAATCATAAAGTGAAATTAACTCGAGGGCTGAAAAAAAAGAAAAACATTTTACTAAACTAATAGTTCCATCCTTTAATAGAACAACCAGATAGATTGGTTGTTCTATTAAAGGGAAGGGATGTGTAAATTATTATACATCCAAACCTTTAGGAGTTTTTCAGTTTTGCCTTATTAAAAGAAATTTTAAACATTTTCTAGGTATCAATTCTGATCAATAAAATCAAGATTGAGGTCATCCTTTCTTTTAAAATGCTTGCTGTATTTAGCCAAGTGTAATAAATAAACTAAAATCAGATTTGAGTGAGGCAAAGTTTGCTTTTGAGTAAAAGTCACTGGATAGGTTAACAATAATTGGTGTTATTGACAACTTTTTCTATTTTATGCACTAGAATATGCTCCTAATGCCACATTCACTTTTTTTTTTATAAACTTCCAAACTTTTCCGTCACGTACCAATATTGTGACACTGAAATGTGACATTTGTTCTTCAAAAGAGGCGGTATTATATTTATATGCCCTTTTGTGGCACAATCAAGTAACTATGTTACCTTCAGTTATAAAAATGCTGCATACATCAAACATGACTTAAAAGAAATGAAACTTGGAGTTTAACGTCTTGAAATTGGGCCTCCGTCTCTTTAACAAACTCCTGCTCTTTCTGAAACCCGTCCTTCAGGAACAACACGGCTCCTCTATTAACCTTTTAACAACATTTTTACCAGCGTTGCACTGAGAAGTAGCTTGTATAATGAGCTCAGCAGCTCCACCAGGTGTTTGCTAATTGCTGCTGGCTAGTCTGAAGGAGCTGAGTGGGTGAGGGCTGCTCTGTAATGCGGAAGCTCGGAAACTGCAGCTCTCCGGAGGAGCTGCATCTCGAAGGCGGAGCTAGGTCCACCCAGACGTTTTGCACGCCTGAATGGTTGCCATGGAGATTAAAGGACTTCTCAAACATGAAAGAATCAAGGCGACACTCCAGGATAACGTTACGATGTAAAGCTGAAAAAAAAAGTTGATTTTACATAATCCACTTAACCTCTGATGTTCTGTCCAGCTGCTGCAGGACCACCATAACGTCCAGATCTTCCTCCTCCTCTTCCTCTCCTCTCTGCTGAATCTCCTGCAGCCTCTTCTGAAACCTCCACTCCAGGTCCAGCCTCCGCAGCCTGTCGTCCTCCTCGGTGCTCCGTTGCTCCTTTGCTCGGAGCTGCCGCGCCTCCCTCTCCGGCGCCTCCAGCCTGTGCTGCTTCTCCAGCGCCTCCTGGGCCCCCCGCCTCCAGGGGTCACAGAGCAGCACCCGGTGGTCGCTCTGGACCCCCGGCCTCCAGCCATTCTGCTCGGACGGAGGCTCCTGGAAGGAAACGTGCTTCGTTGGAGTGATGCACACTCTGGGTTTTTCTGACCTCTGCTGCTGCCAGAGACCCGAGGGCTGGAGCAGCGCCGTGGCTGCTGATGATGGACACGCTCGGCTTGGGGAACTCTTTATCTGCTCACTGGCTGTACGGAGCCGGTTCAGCACAGAGGGGCTCTGCTGGAAGGTTGTGAGAGGAGTATTTGACTGCACGCCGCCTGCTTTGGTGATGGCGAAGGGGATGTCGATGCGTATCGGCCGGACCGACGGCGTAGGCGTGGCCTGCTGCGGAAAAGGGTTCCTCCAGGCGCCGGCCGGACTCGGCTGTTCGTGGTCCGACAGGATGTCGTGTGTGGAAACGCTTGAGTGGAGAGCAACGGATCGGCAGAAATTTGTCGACTGACTGGAACTCTGGTTCCTCGGTGTGCACGCATTCTGCTTTTGGTCCAGCAGGGGGCCTCCAGTGTCTGCGCACAAGCTCTCCTGAGACACAGCGTGGCGCTACATGGGAGGACAGAGAGGCTTTAACAGAGATTCACACACCTGAACGTAGATTTATTCGTCTTGTACAATTCAGCAACAGGGCAGTTTAAAGTGCATTACCTCATTGTAGCACTTTAAACTGCGGCAGACGTTACATTTTGTCAAAAGCCATCATCAAAACCATCAAGCAAGTACACATGAAACATGTTGAAGCGCGCTTGGGTTTGAAGGGAAGACGCGATTCGATGCAGATTTTCTGGGGAACGAATCGATTCAGAAACTATTTTTTAATTCAGAATCCAGTTTTTTCTATTCAAACGGTTTACAGATTCTGTTCAAATTGTGTGACTGATAAGAGGAAAAACACAGAGTAAACAAATAGAGCATTTATTTCAATTAACACCACAAGGTTCTCTACTGTATTGAATTCCATGAGTTTATGTTTTAACAAAAACAGGTTTGTGTATAAAGTAACTCTAATTAGCATGTAGCTTAGCTGCCTGGCTTCTTCTAAATACATACAGTGGGTGAGACGGCCTTCTACGGTGGCTTAGTGGGCTCATAATGCAATATGCAGTGTACTCGCAAACATTTTTCCTCTCCTCTGGTTTTTAGCCTTTACTTGGATGTTTTGCACTTTTCTGGACGTTTCTTGGCATGAAATCTCAATAAGACACATTCAGGTTTGCAACGTCTTTCAAAATGTGAAAAACGAGCTAGGAATGCTGCGCAAGTGTTTTTGTCAAAGAGTTGCATCAACATACCATGAAGCCTCTCCTGCTGCCGCTCTGCTCACTTGAAGGCGTCACAGCCATCGTAAACGGTTGCGTCGGCCGCTTCGCCTCAAACACAGACTTGTCCTTGGACTTGGGGTTTGGCAGCGTCAGGTACTCTCTGGGATGCGTCTGGAAGAAGGTAGCAAACAAATGTGAGACTGTAAGGGAAGAACACGGAGAAAAAAACCCGATCAATTCAACGTCTAAAATTCTCACGTCAGCGCAAAGGTCGTCGCTGGAAACTGATGAAAAGGTGTTTCTTCTCACGCCGGGGTCAAAGAGTTCACCTCCGTCCTCCCGGCAAAAGCCAGCTGGACCAAGGAGAGAGCAAACGAATGCGGAGCTGCCCTTTTTCCACGCATTAAATGGACTTCACAAACGGGAATGCGCCCAGCAGCTAAAGAGTCACGAATAGAAAGGTCACCCACCGGTCACGTTGGGGCTGGAGCGGTAAAGCTGTCGGTATTTCTGCGTCCTCTGGTTTTTGTTGCTTTTGCAGCCTCCGTGGCTGGGATCCACAACGCAGTAGAGCGTGGAGACGCCATCTTGTGAGGCAACAAAAGGTTCAAATCAGGTCCTAAAATGTAAAAAAAAAAAAAATTAATAAAGAAACTGTGGAAGTGAGTTATACTTACCCAGTCTTAAATGGCTGCTGCTTGTTTTGTCTTCTGGGAACGATTCGCTCAGTAGGTTGCCGAGACCTCGGAAGCTCGCTGCAAACTTCTCCACCTGCAAGCTGACGACGGGGCCGGTGCGCATCATGATGGCTGCTGCACTAAAGGAGTCAGAGAGGTTTATGAAAGCTAATGTCGCGCTATCGCTAACTATACAGAAGGTGAAATATCATGTGGCATTGTCGTATTTGTTTTTGTTTCAAGGTGTTGAAATCCAATCTGATATGTTAACCGTTTTAGTTCCAGCTATTGTTAGCAACACAAGATGATAATCATGTATTTCTCTCTATTTTAGACATTTAAATGCTAAAGGCACACACTGTTATTTCACACTATGAGTGCCTCTGGTTTACCTGGAAGCAAACAGTCAGAAGTTGGGCCTTTAGAAAGGGCTCCCAGGGGCAGCAGCCAGGGGCTGCAAGTTTTGGGATGTTTTTGTAATGAAGGCGTGTTTTTATGAACATTGTGCCTCATATAAAAGTCATTTCAAGAGTGGAATTTTAACATAAGTTTTTTTAATGTACAGAATACTGAAATATTTGAAAATTCTGAAGTTATAGTACATCTTGTAGGGACCAACATGGAGCCAGCTCACGTGGGACATTTTAAACCACCCGCTAATGTTTAGCGCTACCTGTTCAAGTACTGTAATTTGCATGAGTTAGATGCGTTTTTTGTTTGGTTTTTTTTGTTTGTTTTTGGGATAGGGCACCAAAACTGGCTCTAGCCCAGGGGCCTTTATCCGTCTACATCCGGCCCTGGCCAGAAGCGTCAATAGATACTTTATGCTAAAAACTTTCACTATGCGTTGCCGGACATTAGCTCTTCGTGACTTTAACCAAACAAACTAAGTATTAGAACCATAAAAACTGATTTTTATGGAATAATGACACAAATTAAACAATTCATTTCAGGGCACATACATCTCCTGCATGTAAACCATGACTCAACCCTTGTGTCGTACTTGCTATAAGGTGTGTCTACCTGTCTTGGCTGAGTCCGACCAGGCTGTGACCGTCCACACTGAGCAGCTGATCTCCAGCTGTCAGCTTACCGCTCTAAACGCAGTAAAGATATGTCTTCATTTATTATCTTGTTGTTAAAAAAAAAAACATAAAACAAAATATTCCGAATGAGAAAAGTGTCACAGTCTCACCATTTCGGCGGGTCCTCCCTTGACCACAGATTTGACGTAGATCCCGAGGTTACTCTGGCCTGCTCCCTGAGGCATAACATTACAGGCTGTTCGCTCACTGAGTCGCTGCATCATAGAAAGTTTTCATGTTTAAACTGTTTTCACCTTGGCTGCTACAATACTGACTCCCATCCCGCTGTTCAGAGGTTTGTGCAAAGTGACGTTCTCAACCTCGGGCTGCCTGTGCGCTGCCTGACGAAAGAGGATGCACAAAAGAAACATAAGTTAGTGTTTAAAAATTGGGACTGGAGCGATTAGTTGGATTAATCGTGCTTAATCGATTGTTGAAATAACTGTCAACTAATTTAGTAAACGATTAATCTTTAACTGGAGTGTAGCGACTCAAAAAAGAGGCAATTTGCTGAGAGAACAACACAGTCAAAGCAGTGATTAAGTTAAATCTGTACAAAGAAATACAGATTTTGCATTTAAGATAGGACAAAAACAACCTTTGTACTCCTCAAGTGGCTTAGTTTTTGATTCACCGGGTTAAAATTCTATAAAAATATTCCTTTTAAGTTCTTTTGCTAGATGATAATCGTTTAAACAAAAAAGTAAAAACAATCAATAGATTATTACAACTATACATTTGTAATATCCTTTGCTGCAAATGATCAAGCATATAGTCAAAGACTGCTATGTTATTGCAGTTTAGGCAATAAAATCTTCACTTTCTTATTCAAAAAAGGACTTGAATTATTTATTTCTAATATTGTACAGGCAATGCTTAAGCGCCTAAATAAAAAATCTACAGAATGTGCCAATTTTTAAAAATCCAATTCTGTCAATGGCAATTTTATTTGTAAAGCACTTTAAAAACAGATATTAACTGCACCAAATGCCGTACAGTATTCATAAAACACAATTAATCAAGTAATTGTGAGGATAAAAGACAGACTAATCGATTACTAAAATAATCATTAGTTACAGCCCTATTAACCATAAAATATCTAGCGTCTCGGTTCTCTTTACCAAGTATAAATCCCCATCAGTGTGTGTGTTTTCACTAAAATGCGCCGTCCAGTCTCCTTGGGAATCAGCCACAGACGTCAAACAGCAGAGACCTGCAAGACGGAGAATGACGCAACTAACTAATATGTTCAGAATAAAGTATGGTCCAACTCTGGCGTCTGAATCCAAGGTGTCTCCCACGTTTCTGACAGATGGGCTCCAGAAACTCTCTGAACCCCTGAGGGACTCCTCTCAGCGTCTCACAGGAGTATCCTTCCTGCGGCAGCAGGAAAGGCAGCAGCAGGTCGAGGCTCTCCGTCAGCCGAAGCTCACCACCTTCGCTGCGAATCAGGTTATCGGCCGAGGCCTTGGCAGCCTTCGCCACGGCATCCGTCAAGTCCTGCATCGGGAGTGACAGCGAGGGAGAGATACGTCAGGAGAGAGTCGACGCGAATGTCATGTTTCCCTCAAGAGAGGGGACATCCAATCCGCCTGCGATGATTCTGAGCAAGAGACTGAAGATGACCGTGACCTTTGACATCCGTAAATGGAGATGTAACATCAGAACAGATGTGAGTAACGGCTCTGCCATGCTGTCATTTTCTTTAAAATGTCATCGCCAACGCTCTGGGCAGCACTGGGTTTCAGGCGTTTGTTGTTGCCTGATTTAGGATGAATTCTCTTCAGGCTTAGATTCAATTCGAATCAAAAAGGAAAAGGAAAAAGAAAAAGAATGTTTCAAAGAGACGTCTATAGGAAGGTCTTCCTGTAGAGGTCAGTATCGCAGCGGTTTTAGGAAGCCTCTGACTGACAGCACTCTGCTGTTGTGTGACAGTGTCATGAAGAGGATCCTGAGAACAGAACCAGCCCTCTTTATAAGCCTGTTAAACATCTGGTTTATATAATTGTACTTCTTTGTACTTTATGAAAAAAATATGGTTGAGTCAAATTTAACTCCAATCATGAATGTGACGTGTTGCTTTGCTTTCTTTCTCCACTAATAATCTAAACTTGCAGCGTCTCAAAAGTATTCACAGCCCGTAGAAACATCCACAATCCTCGGAGTATTCTACTGGGACTGTCACACCAGTCTGATGCATTATCATGAAACAGAAGGAGAATCAAAATCAAAGCATTATGCAAATAAAACCTGAAAAGTGTGGTGTACATGTGTATTTAAACCAGCTTTTAGACTTTTTTCCAAGAATGTTTCTTTACCATTTTGCGCGTGTGGATCACGAATTTCTTGCCCATTCCTCATTGCAAAACAGCTCAAGCTCAGTCGAACTGGATGAAGAGAAGTATTCTAAAATGAGTTTAGGTCTGGACTTTGACTAGGCCAATATATATTCATATGGATATGTCTCAGTTTCATCTATCTTTTCATCAGTTTTGCCCAGCCTCCCTGCCCCTGGTGATGAAACACGCTCCCACAGCATGATTCTGCCACCACTGTGCTTCTCAATGAGGAAGGTGTGCAGCAATTTTCTGTGGCCTTCGCAAAACATTTATGCTGGGTTAAAAATACACACAAGTGTGCCTGTTGTCCTACTGAAGACATTTGATTTCACTGGCTTTTATTTTGAACTGTCAGAAAAAATGCACCCCACACTTTTCAGATTTTTATTTGAAAAAAAAAAAAAAACATTAAAGTCATATTACCTCTGCTTTGCAATTATACACATGTTTGTGTTAGTCTGACACTTTAAATCCTAAAATAAGAAAATAACCAGAAGTGTGTGGCTGTAACTTCACACAATGTGGGAAAATATCAAGGGGTGTGAAAACCATAAGCAGGAAACCGTACAAGTTGTCCACTCAAAGCCAAAGCACTGATGTCCTTCATGTATTATGCATCATTACATCGGTCATTGTAACTATTAATTATTCATGCTATTAAATCAATGAGCACAGCCAGAAGCTTTGGCCAGTTTCAAAAACCCTCGCTGGAAACCTTTTACATTTTTGTTTTCAGTCTGAAAAAAAACACAAACTCTGTCCTTTTCGACAGTGACATCTGTGGGTGGTGTGGGTCAGCGAAGTGGAGGACTACTCACAGGGGGGATCTGAGGCTCGCTGGGTCCGTACATATACCCATCCATCAACATGCGCAGCTGCAGGGAGTTCAGCTTGAAACAGGAAGTCTGGATGTCCTTAGCGTCCGAAGCTGAGTACTTATTCATTGTCAGGAGCGTGGTCGCCTAGTAACAAGCCAGGCAATACTATTTTACCATCCAATGAGACAGAATCAACCATGGTAAAAAAAAAAAAATAATAAATTGACATATTGATTGGAGAAAACAAGCAATTATTTAGCAAAGCGGCGTGTCTGACCTGCGTTATGTATCCCAGGTGGCAGTCGGCAGCCAGCTCCAGGCCCTGCCTCTCCGCCCAGGCCTCGATGGGAGTCAGCCTCTGACGCAGTGCGGCCCCCCAGTAGTGAGAGCGCAGGCCCGGCGTGCCGGGTTCTGGCGCCATGAGCTGATTAAACAGCCAGGCGCTGATGAAGTGGAAGAGCTGAGAGAAGAGCTGGATGGTGAGGGCCGGGTTGACGCGGCACCGGCGCAGAAGAGACATGGCGTTCATCAAGGTGTCCAACACCATCTCTGCGGTCAGACCGATATATGTCACGACATCGTAAGGTGTCTGTTGAATTATTTAGTTTGATCAATTTCTTTTTTAAAACTTGCCTATGCCGGCCGGGAGAGCGCCGTGTTGCTCGGGATCAGTGAGGAAAGTTGGTAAGTGTTTCCTCAACTCGCTCTGTAGGCAACGGAGCAGGAAGCTACAAACAAACAAGCAAAAGATACATGTTGGTATTTAATCCATCCGGGCAAAGACGCAAGGTTCTGTTAACCTGATCATTGTTAAAACGTAATCTGTTTAAGGAGTTACACTCTGGTGAAGTGAAAAAGAATCTTAAAATGGCCTCAGATAAGTCAACATGCAGCTTCATTATGGCGTTCCTCATGGTCTCGTTTTAGGCCCCTTTTTTTTTTCCCCCACAGACGCTCACTCTGTGGCGATTCTTTCAGGAAACACAACACCGGCTTCTGTTGTTACGTCGACGAAGCCGCGTTGTAATCATCGGTAAATACACACATTACTATTCAGCTGCTCAAACTGTGGAATCGCTTCAAAAAATTTCCTTTTGCAGCAATAAATGCTTCCTGCTGCTATATATTGTTTTCAAAACGACAAGCCTGTGACATCAGAGGTCTGTTTGTCCGTCTGTACCTGTAGGCGTTGTGCACTTGATGGGACAGATCCAGCTGACTTTGCTTCGTGAGCCGGCCGAGGTCTTTGTCGTTCTTCAGAAAGTTCAGCAGCTCCGAGGAATTGGCCAACCAGAAGGCAAGAACCCCGGCGATGGCCTGGTGCCTCTGCAGAGCCAATCACAGCAAAAGATTGGTTCCAGCAAACTTGCAAATGTTCAACTGTGAAGTTTTGCCATTTTCAGAATGTTTTTATTTTTTATTTTTATTGTTTACTTGACAGGGACAGGTGCAAGAAACTTAGATCAAGTCAATCTAATGTCAGCATCGCAGTGTTTATTGCCATACTCTGCAAAGACAAAGCCCTTCAAATGTTGGTTTGAAATGGAAAGTTAAAGTCAACTGAATCGAAACAATTACAATATTTAATTTAATCATTTTTAAAATGTCTTAAAGTCAGATGGTAATGATGAGTACTAGAGGTTAGAACTCTTAACAGAGAAGGCTTTCTGTCCAAAGATTGTAAACAAAATTATATTTTACAGTCATGATTAATGCTGCATCTAGTATTCTATCGCTATACATATGTATGTAATGGTATGAAATGCATATATGAAACAGTTTTTAATCAGTTTGAACTATTAATATTACTCTATTGTTTTTGAAATTGTCTGTATATGTTTATCAAATCGTCATGGATAGTGGTGATTATTATTATTTATTTATTTATTTATTTCATTTTTTATTTTTTTTTGCCCAATTTACTTTTGGCAACAACAACAACAAAAAAGCTTAGGCCATGTTTTTTTTTAGGAACATGGTGAAATTTAAGTTGATGATGTAGTTAATACCAAGGCAAGGTATTTAAATTCTACAACAGAGTGAATTCTGGGTAAAATGTGTTATGTTTCTCCACCGTTGTGGATTGGAAACAGACCAAACTAACCTAATAGGAAGAGGCTGACAAACTACAAATTTACGTGTGCTGTAACAAAACGTTTTCATGAACTTGCCTGGATGACCTTTCCCATCATGGTCGCCATTTTGTTTGTGATTGACGTTACGGGGTGAGTGCTTGCAGAAGACGGAGAGCGCTGGCGCCGCAGGGCGAAGCGACTCGCAGCGTAGAGGATGTAAGCGGGGGACAGCTTGAAATGAACTGTGGAGCTGTTGGTGTAATTTATGACTGCGGACAGGAAGGGCTCCTCGGCTGAAATGTACGAGGCGCCAGCAGGGGGCAGGAAGTCAACATCACAAGCACACGCAGCAGCAGCAGCAGCAACAGCGCTTTCAGAGGTTGTGATTCAGACTCACCATCGTCACAGATCTTTACTCTAACCGGTAATCCAGATTGACCTGAGGAGTCTGAGTGAATTAAAGGTGAAATGAGTAAACTTCGCAGCGTACACTTGTGAAGCAAATGGGGATGTATCTGCTGTTTATATTACCTTCAAGAATCTGATTCCTTTTCTTTTCTTTGCAACGTCTCAGAGGCTTAAAGCTGGACGGGCGGTCGCTGTTGTTCAGCAGATCTTCAGCTGGTCTGGACGTTGATTCAGAAACAGAAGATGTTATTGTGATAGTTTAAACAAACAAAAAGTGAGTGCTTACCCGTCCTCGCCCTCTGACGCCCCCTCGGCTCCGCTGGCCCGGCTTTTCTCTTTCTTTTTCCCTTTTCTTGACAGTGTCCTCTTGAAGGTTTGAAGGAGGCCTCCTTTCTCTTTCTCATGATAACTTTCCTTTATGAATAAACACATGAACGGAGAGGATTGGTGGTGTATGTATAATGGCTATATGTGAAAATGAGCTGAAGTTTAAAGGATTAAACAGTTTCATAATGATTTGAACAAGGGACCAGACAATTGATTTCCAGCTTTGTCCCTGGAAATCGGATCCTAAGCATGCTTAAGTGCTGCTATGTCATGCCAACTGCAACACTCTTCAGAGTGGATTCTGTTACTGAGGGAAGAAGTCTCAAAGTGTGGGTGTAAAAGAGCGTAATCAGTAATTTTATAGAAAACTGACTTTGTTGCTCATTATGGTTTGTTTTTTTTGTCCATTTATGCATGCTTTGGGAATGTTCTGCAAAGTTTGGTAAACAGGCCAATCAGCCTACAGTTGCTCTGTTTAACATCAGTTTGTTGAGAAAGAAGCTGAGCCTGGAAATACAATGCTAATCTTGCTAATATAACAAAAAGAAAGGTTGAAATGGCAGCGTCAGTTTATTTTGTCTTTATTTTAAAATCGTTAGCTCCCGCCTTACACCGACTGGCCTCCCAAACTAGAGGAAGGCTGGGGGAAAAATATTTTCAAAGCTAATTATAATAAAAGTAGAAACTGAAACTGGATCAAATCTGGCTAAGCTGGTCAAAGGTTTAGAAATGAATCTTAAATTGGTGAATGTTTTTTTAATATTTAATTGACGCTTCTGTTATTTTTGAAGTGTAGTGGACGCAGGGTTACCTCCAATCTCTCCTGGTCTTTTTTGAGCACAAATTGCCCTTCTCGGTTGTCCGAGGTCCAGCTCAATTGTACGACCAGAGGTCTCTCATCCAGGTCCACTTTACGTTCTTATATAAGAGAAGTAAAAAAAAAAAAAAAATAGAGAAAGGACAGCTTTGAAAGAAAATCAGAATATGACATTTCTTTTGACTCTCGCCTTTGCTACACGAATTCTAATCATAATAAAATGGTGTTTATAAAAGGAGTCTGGTTTTTACAACACAGCCTGGTTGTTCGTTCGTTCACTCCTAAACGCCAGAGAACAATACAGGACAAAAGATGAGAAACCACGTAAAGAACTAAAGTAGAACATCTCAGAATTAGCAACTCGCGATGCCTCATGAAACAAATGAACAAAAGAAAAGTTATTACATTGTGACATCACCAAACTCGTCATATACATTAAAGAGGCAATGAATAATAACATTACCAGTACGTCGTGTGTAGCACTCAGAAATACTTTTGAAGCAGCATGTTGAAGCATCTTGAAGTGATCTCAGTAATTTAACATTAGATAGTTTTGTTGAATCTAATCTGTGCAGACAGAGTGTCTGCACAGTGTAGCATGAGATTAGGCATAATCTCAAAGCAGATGAGTAAAGGTAGTGCAGGTGTGTACAAATCTGTCATAACTTCACCACAAGCAGTTTGACAGCTATCTTAAAGGCTGGAAGATGATTCATGAATAAATGAATTATTAATCCATTCCTGCAACCTGCTCAATTCAGTTGGTTATCAGTTACAGATGTAGGGACTTAAAACATGCATGTCCACGTAAGAAAAAACGGAGGAACAGCGGAGTCAGGGGTAGAAGCAGCAGCTTCAGTTATCCAGCAGCAAGTTACCACCAGAATGGCGCTCTTACCTTGATCTGCGTGGATCTCATAGAGAGAATATTTTGTCGACAGCATTTTCATATCCGGCCTGAACTTCTCTGAAAGCGTCTCAATGACCTCGCGAGTCGTCAAGCTGCTGGAAACCCGCAGGCACTTTGTGGCCACGCTGCCTTCTTCTTCGTGATCCTCGAAGGAGAAGCGGATCACGCCATGAAACGCCAGGTCCTGTTAGAACACAGAGGGTCACTGAAAAGCCCCAGAAAGGGTCACTTTTAAAATACTAATTTAAGCGATCAAGGCCAAATCTGTTTCATTTCATCTCAGTGTCAGATCCAGCTTTTATTTGAAGGCCTGTGAGGTTTTGTTTTTTTCCTTTTTTTGGAGAAAAGCAGTAAACAAACACTAGCATGAAGACCAAGAACATCACTATGTGTAGCACGGTGGTGGTAGTATCATGCTAGGGGGACGGCTTGCTTCAGACTGAGGTGGAGGTTCACTTACTACCGAGACACCAGCCCTGAACATCTCCAGTCATGTGCTCGAATGTCCTAGTCAAAGTCCAAAGCTAAATACTGTTGGAATAGTTTTGGAAGGCACTGTTTACATGTGGCATGTTGCAGCAGCAAGGAGCTTTATTGAGAAATGGACGAAGTACAGCTCAAACATAACGCCACTGTTTGAGGCACTGTGCCAGATTACAGCATAAGTTATAATCCATTAATAGGTTATAAAAATGGATCATACATCACTGATACATTCGTACAGTTAATGATCACATATCTGAGAAGTTTTTAACAAAGTTAGATTGGAAAAATGTGAGAGAGCCGCAGCTCTTCGGCAAGGTGCGACTGGAAGTACAGGAGGAATTAAATAGATTTTAAAAAACAGAACGTTATCAGCAAATCAGAAATATCTAAGAGATGTCAGTAGAATAGGATTTAACCCGAAGATGCAAAACACGTCACGTCCGTCAGATTCTGTGTTTTAAACTGCCTAAATTAAGGCCCTCTGAAATCCACTTGATTTTTTTATTTTTCAGAAAAAAATATTTACCGTCAAATTTTATTTAATCCAGTCATGTAATTTTTTCGCAATTACACTATAAAATATAGAATAAAATATCATTTATTGTCCCGCAGTGAGGAAATTAGAGATATACACCTTGTGCACTGATTCACCTTTTCAGTTTAATGAAAACTGGGATCAAAATGTTCTATTTTAAGCTTTTTCAGATAACAATAATATAATTATTTGAATAATCCTGTCTATAAATATCAATATAACTGACTGAGTGTGGTACGAGTTTAACACATCAATCTAGAAAGGTGGTTTTGCAGTTTGAAGTTATTGCGTGACATCCTGACTGATCTCACCTCGTTGGGTTGGCTGATCTCAAACAAGTCCAGTCTGTGGCTGTTCCACTGACTGATGACCTCGGCCAGTTTCTCCCGTTCCTTCGTCTCCGGCATCTTCCCGCCTAAAAGCCGCTTTTCCAAACCGGCATGCAAAGTTTTTACTCAGAAAGCAAGATGGAGGAAAATCAAGCCAAAACGTTGGGCCAGGAGCAGCGCCGCTTCGGTGTGCTCCCACGTCGTTATGAGCCGTCCGCTGTGGGAAGCTGTTAAAAATAATCGCCTAATTTTGCCCCCCGTCTGCGAGCCCCCCCGCAATCCTCTGCCCTCATTTAACAGGTCAGTGAAGCTACACTGAATGAGGCAAAAAAAAAAAAAAGGGAAAACTAATTATAAACGTGACAAAGACAAAAGAACCTTAATTGCTCGCACCAAATGCGACTTTTTTTTTTTTTTTTACTTTGTTTTCCCAATGAAACCAAACTTTACAGTTAATTCAATGCGTCGGTTTGGATAACAGCAGGATGCAGGTATCTGAGGCGTTTCCACGGCTGTCACTTTCACTCATCTTGTCTCAGCGATGAACGCCGAGGCTCAAATGAATCCCACTTCTCATGCATGCCAGTAGATTTCTTCGCAGCTTATATGATGCCTTCCCATTCATTCGCCACCATGTATATGGGCCAGCTTTTGTTGGCTCCTTCAAAGTCCTCTGGGTAAACTTTCAACAGAACAAAAGCCAGGACAATGGCAGCCCTCTGTTAAGTAGGCAGTATGGGAGCAGCACTGAACAATCAACCGTGTTGTTGTCTGGATGGTGAACCAGACAGAAAGTTATGAACCTAGAGAAAGTGTTTATGTCCAACGACACAAAGTGGCACAGGGTCGAGTGGCGTCATTTAATGCCTGTATGCTCCTGCTAGCTCAGGCTGTACACAGGAAATAAGATTAGTTACCATAACTACACAGATGATACACAGATCCACATCACAGGGCTAGCAGTAACTCCGAACCAATCCGAATAGATCAAGAGTGTCAAACTCACTTTCATTTTGGGCCAAATCAAAAATCTGAATGTTCTTAAAGGGGCCGGATGTGCCAGAATGGATTGATGAAACCAATTAAACTGGTAAAATATCAACAAATACCTTTTTGTTTAAGCATTCAGTAAGGGTTTCTTAAGATTAAATAATACTAAACATCTTTTCACACTGATCAGTCCAGCCAGGATTTTGGGAATGTTTTTGTGTTTTTCAAAATCACAGCTTTTGTGGCGCTAATTTTTAAATATTTGTATGGAATTTTTATGATATTTATAATAACTTGTGACGTTAAACGTGACTTTTTATTGCTCGTCGTTGCGATCACGGACTATAACTTCATATCAAGTAAGGCTGAGGCAGCAGTCACTCAAACCTGATGTTTTAGGCCAGTTTTGAGAACATTTACAGTAAAACTCAGAAAGAAAATGTGGGAATCTGTAGATTTTGTGCGAACTTTGAGTGAGTTTTGCCCTTATTTGGCCCTTTGGAGTCTAAAGGGCCAAATAAAAAGCTGTGGCGGGCCAGATTTGGCCCCTGGGCCTTGAGTTTGACACATGTGGAGTAGATCATTAGAACAAATCAATGGATGTTTCACAACTTTAACCAGCTGAAACAGAAACAAAACTGAAGTTATTATCTTTGAACCTAAAAAGGAACAATCTAGAGTCAACTCACAGCTTCAGCTACTACAGCCGGAAACCAGAGATCAGGCCTGAAACCCGGGAGTAGTGATGGACTCTGACCTGAACCTTCAGAGCCACATAAAGACGGTTACAAAGTCGGCCTTCTATCACCCGAAGAACATCTCCAGGATAAAATGTTCTAATGTTGCAGCAAGAACTAGAGAAACTCATCCATGCGTTTATCTTTAGTCGCACTGATTACTGCAACAATGTCTGCCTAAAAAAAAAAATCAAATCAGGTGATCCAGGACACTGTTGCTCGTATCTAGTTAAAGTAAAACGGTAACATCAATTGCAGTCTGTCATAGCAAAATACGTAAAGCAACAGCTTGGTGATACCAATAGGTGCATTCGCCTTAAATCTTATAATGTCTTTTCCTCCTGTCTTACTAACTTTCATTCATTTATATTTCTGGTCTTTCTGCATGTTCTCCCAGTGGGTGCGTGGGTTCTCTCTGGGTACTCTGGCTTCCTCCCACAGTCATAAAACTTGGCTGTTACGTTAATTTTGTAACTCCAAATCGCTCTTTGGTGTGAGTGTCTCGATGCGTAGCTGTGTGTTGCCCCGTAATGAACTGGCTGGAGACGGACACCCACGACCCTACAAAGGATAGGCAGGTATAGAAAACAGATGGACGGTTCTGGTTTCAAGGCCAAAGGGTTCTGAGGTCGACGGGTCACGTCTCTTCTGATTTGCATTCATTTGGGAGGAGGAATTCAATTATCTTGGGGTCTCTTCTCCAGTGTCTGCAGCATTGACCCTACATGTCCTGAAGGAGATTTGTCCCTGAACTGTACATTAGTCAGGGATATAAGAGCTGAGCCAAAATGTAAAACTCTCCTCTTGCCCAGGCCCTCACCTCTGGCAGCAGGCTACGGTGAAGGAACAAGTTTGCATTAAAAAAAAAATAAAGTGGCTAAACTGAATTTATTCTGTTGGGTCCTGGTTGGACTTTACCAGCTGACACTGAATGAGAAGTTTATGGATGCAGAGCTGGAAGGATCAAGTTTAGATTGGTTGCTGGGGTTACCACAGCACATCTGTGAGCTACCAACTTAGCGACATCACACTCCCAGCTGAAAAGAACGGAGGTCAAGGGACAAAATACGTTTTATCTTATTTACCTAATGTAAAAATTGCACGTCTTTTTGGGCTCTGCTTCCAACAGCTTTACTGAGATGTTTTTGTTTTCACAGCTGAACATTGTTTTAGCTGTCCTGCCAAATGAACATGCTAGGCTGGATGTTTGCGGTCCTACCGGAAGGTGAACCTCTGCCTCATTTTCAACATATGCCAAAAGAAACAAACAAACAAAAAAAAAAAAGCCACATTGCACAAGCAATAGCTATGCTCTAGTTTTTTTTAGTTTCTCTCACTTGATTTCTGCAGTTCTTAGACGGCCATGCAGGTTTCACAAGCTTTTTCCATTTTTAGATAACTAATTGAAGAGAACTCCATGAGTTGTTCAAACCTTTTGATAATTGAATCCTGATACAGTTTGTTCTCTAATTTACTGAGGCAAGCAGAATAAAGGGGCTGAAAGCTGAGCAGGCACATTTTCAGATTTCTGTTTTGCCTTGGACTGCCTAATTTTGGTTTATTAGGGAAAATTTCAAGAAAATTCATCTCGTTGGGGGTTGTAGCGTAAAAATTGACAAAACAAACAGGATACAAATACTCGAGATTAGAACACAAGACATTTATGAATATCTTTGTCTTGATTCCTCCTCATTCTAATGCTTTCAAATTTTTATTTTGCTGTCACTAAAGCTAAATAGCATGTAGAGTTTTGCATAAAATAGCTGACAGAAAAAAAAAACAGACACTGCAAAAGAAGTTCGAGACGGGAAGGGAACCGAAACGCAGTCATTTTCAAGCCGTTGCTGCTCAAATAGAGTCAGGTTTTCAAATGATTTTAGATTATATCCTCCACACTCTTTGATGTGGAGGATAAAAGAAATGATTAAATCATTTAAGAAAATGTTTTACATGAATAGGCTCATTAAGAGGTTGCATCAGAGACGTTACACAAATGGCCAGGAGGTTGCAAAGCTTTGGCTGGATTTCCAAATGTGTTTCTGAAATAACGTGGCAACTTGAACGAGAATAAAAGCATAAAACAAAAAGACGAGCTGTGCTCATCAGTCACATAAGCATCTGAATCTAACTCTTTAAAATGGTTGATTTAGTTGCTTCTCAAGTAAGAACCTTTGGGCACTGCAGCATGATGTAAGAAAAATCTCCAGAACCGCACCGCCAAACTACTCAGCCTCTACAAAGTAACAGAGTTATTGTTCAGCTTCAGTCCTTTTGTCATATAATTTGGTAGTTTCCCATTTTGCCCTTGGATTTGTCTCTGCTCCTGTCAGGAAACACAAAAGGCCATCAATCGATCTTCCTCCCACAGCTTCCTAAATCTGCAACTATTGAGATGCTGATAATCAGTTGTTGCTTCCCTGTCAGATTCCTCTACTTGCTCTTCTACAAAACTCACATGTGTTCTTTTTTGCTGTGTATTTAAGAGACACGTTGTAACAGGAAAAATCTGCAAACTACAAAACAATTGAAAGCTGTTCACTTGATGTGAAATCAATCGGTGAAAATGGTCATTGGAGCATTTTACATTCATGTTATAGATTGTTCATTTTAGGAAAAACACAGTTTTGTTTTTTTTTAAATGAAAACATTTTCTTTTACAGTGACTTAAGCGTCATTTTTAACCGTACACTGCACAATGACTATGCCATCTAACCATGAAATAAAAAAAGTGCTCCCCATAATTGTAAGGTGGATTTGTAGCAACCACAGCCGTCAGCGTTTTAGTGTACAATTTACTCCTTTTTTTTTTGTTTTTACAGTGTATGCACCAGTAAATCTGACCAGGTTTACATTTGTTCTCTTATCACTGCCATATTTGGGCAACATAAACTAAGTATACTAAGTTATTTATTTAGAAATCAAATACCTCTTCAGGTTTTCCACGTCCTCTATGGTCTCTGAAAGGGAAACTCCTCTCATTTCAGGCAGGACGAACTTTCAGGCATGATGCCTTAAACAGATATCGCATATTTTACTTCCGTCGTAAATCTATTTTAACCAGTGTCTTCTGGCCAATCCTAAAGGGTTATTTCACTATAATGTTGTCGCACCACAAAGAATTAGACAGAGGAGTTTACAGTTATAGCACCTAATTAAAAGACTTAATAATGTTAATTAATAGTCAACATCAGTTTATTAAAGGAATGTCTTCATGACGTATTTTACAATAAGATACTTGCTGCTCTGTGTTTGCAAGAACACAGGTGCTTGCCTGTGTCAAATATAAAGTTTGGTGGAGGGAGGATCATGGCCTTCTAGTTCTAGCTGAAGACAGAACTAGAAGGCAACTGTAGGCAAAACTTCCTTTTGCCTACTGTTGTTCTCTGTAGAGATGGCACAGACAAAACACTTGTAGTTCTCTCTAATTGAGGTATTTTGCCTACTGTTGTAGGCAAAAGGAAGCAACAATTTATTTCTAAAGTGACCATCAGAGGCGGGTCCAGTACTTTATGAGATCCTTAACATGTAAACATGCATAGCTGCGAGGAGAAACAGCGATGTCTTTTTACCTCTGCCAAAAAATATTTCTGCAGTGTCACTTTCTGCAAAGAAGAAAGCGGACATGAAATACGGCCGTTCAAAAATGGACAGCACACCTATCCGTACCGAGGCACATTTAATCAGACTCACGCTCCTGTCTGGGCGCTGATAAGTGGCGATTCCGATAAAAAATGGCCGATTAGCTGAAGGTTTCCGTCCAGCGTTTTCACACTTCGCCGTAAGTAGTCATAATTCATTGCCTCTTCGCACCTGGGCCACGTTAGCTGCGCTCAATAAAAGCTAATAAAGCTTCAGCTTTCTGACAGCAGCCTTGACGTTACCTTCCCCCAGCCCCTCTACTTTAAAACATACTTTAATAACTCGCCTTTAGCTGTCCAAATTTCTCCACTGCTTCCCGCAAAGCAGCGCAGTTGGAGGCAATTTGTATTAGCATCAAAATAAAAGAGTAACGGTTTCAATTTGCTCTAGCTAAATGAGCTAAAGCTAAATTAGCTATGTCTAACATGACGAGAGGAAAGCGTGTATTTGATTTCACACACAAGAGATTCGATGATATTATGACCAGGGTTTCCCGCAGAAAACTTGCTAAGTATTAAAATATGTTAAGTACAGGAAATGTAAAAATATCACTGGGTAATTATATGTTACGGGATAAAGTCGCCAGTAAAACGCTATTTAAACCCACAACTAGTATTAAAAACGACTAATCAAAAGATACAATTAAAATAAATAGCAATTATTTGCACTATCAAAATTAAATCAGCGGCTTTAGTCACGATAAGGCGTTAAGTGATTGATTCAAGTTCATTTGAGCAAGTCTTTTTGTGTTTCCCTCAGTTTTCCCTCTTGACTTTCATGGGATTTTTAAAAAAAAGAAAATTTCTTCTTTTTAACATGTTTTCTTTCTAATGCCTCTTGTAATGTAATTTACCAAAAACACACGCAAAATGCAATTAGCAGTCTTTTTTGACACAATAGCAAAACTACTTTGTATATTTTTTAAACCCAGCTGTAAAAATCCACATTTCATTTCTCAAATGTGTCTTTATCTTCAATTTAGATTTGTTAATAAAACAAACCAATAAAACACTGGGTGGTAATGTTTGCTGTGACTATTAGAAATAGTTGTTAATTGTTCAGTAAGTCAGAAAAACTGGCGTACAAAGAATTCATAAGGTGTATTTCTGTTAAGACATAAAGAGCTTTACAGATATATATATATATATAACACCCTGTAACAAATTTGCAGCAGAAATGACTGGTTTAGCTCTGTCTGTATTTTCTCCTTTCAAAAACCAGCTTGACACAAAATACATGCATTTAGACTCTGATGTGTACTGACTGGCAGGCCTCCTGCGTCCACCAATCAAGCTGCCCCCATAAATTGGCAGCCAACTGCAGAACACTGTGTCCGCCGTCTATTTTTATGTGCGTTTGTCTGGCCTCACAGAACGCTGTCCGCCTACCTCCCTTACTCTCTTTCTCAGCGAGGTCCAGCAGAGCTCTGCTGCTTTCAACAAAACATGTGAGCATCTTGGCACAAGAAACTAGACGTGTACTTTTTAAAATGTGGCTCTTCAAAGAGATACGCAACTTTTTACACTTCAAACGTCCTCAAGAGGCCAGTCTGTGAAAAACTGCATAACACGCTTTTAATAATTATTTAACTTCTCTGAAACATTTTTTGCTAAATTAGAAAATGCATGCTTAAATCAAGGTCACTGTGCTGCCATGACCTCACCAGTTCTCAATCCAACACAACATCTTTGGGGTGAGGTAGAATGAAATTTGATGTGCAGCCCATAAATCACGTCAATATGGACCAAAATCTCTGAGGAATGCCTCTGCCACTGCCACAAAGACTTGAGGCAGTTCTGAAGGTTTAATGGTGCATTCACACCAAAAAGTGCGCATTAAAAAACACGTCCGACACTTCAAATTCGATGCCTCTGCACTTTGAATGCTGAAGCTTCACATTTTGCTCTACACCTAGTGTTTCACCCGTCTGGCTTACGTTCAAAGTCTATCGAGGTGCATCGAGGGCACATCAACTCTAGCTGATGTTTTCCATTGGACGCTCTCGACGCTTCAGATCCTCAAAATACGCCGCAACGGCCCTCGACGCATCTCCACATAGACTTTGAATGTAAACCAGACGCACCTCACGCTTAAAACACTTTTGGTGTGAATGCACCATAAGGGTCTCCCTTGCGGTACTGTCTACCTAATACCCAATGAGAGTTTACACTGTGGTGGTATTTTTAGTTGTGCAGAGGTACAGTCTCTTTAGCCCTTTTTGCCAGATGTAGACAGCTGTTTCTGTTTCAAACATGAGAGACATATAGAGACCAGAAAGTTGGGCATCTCTCATTAGGCCACAGAACGAGAGATGCCCAACTTTTTGGTTTCTAGGTGTGTTTCGGGCATCTCTCCCTTTTGCAGTTCTAGGAGTTTTAATGTCACTTTTCTTCATGTAAAGTTCTAAATGTTAGCCAAGAACAAAGGCTCATTCTATTCTCAACAATGCTTAAAACTCCACATCTATAATTCTCCTGTAGTAAGATCGAAAAGCAATCTCAACCTTTACCCATGGCATTATGAACGGACAATAAAGACAAAGCTCACATTGGGGTATTTTTATTCATTAATACTTTTTGTATTCTCACATGCAGCGGATTTTCTGTCACAACGGTTTCTGCATTAATCAACTGACTCCATCTCCCGATCTCGCTGTTCTTGATTTTGATCCTCGTGGACGTCCTGGTGTTTGCTCTCCTCTGCCTGCTTCTTCTCTGGCCCTTCGATCCCCTCGGAGAGTCCATGTGACTGACTTTCTGCTGATTCTGTGGGTGCCGTGTGAGATATTGTGAAAGAACCAGCGATTTCTTTCAGTAGAGCCTGCTCAGCCTTCAGTTTAGCCAGTGCCTCTGTTAGCGGAGTTGTTTGCGCTGGTGATTCAGCGGAGGCGGGGTTTCCTGTGTCCTGAGCTGGATGATTTTCTTTTTGATCTGTCGGAGCCTCCGGCACCTCGCCGCCTTCCTTCTGCACTTGCTCATCAACGTGTTTGTCTGGTTGAGCTCCCTGTACCTGCTCAGATAGGTTCTTCCTTTGTTCCTGTAAAGCCCTGCAAAGACTCTCAAGCTTCTGGTTCTTGATAGTGAGAAGCTCAAACTCCTTTTCCTTGATGGTTCTCTGTAGAGATGGCACAGACAAAACACTTGTAGTTCTCTCTAATTGAGGTATTTTCTTACATTACGACAACATACATGAATGTTTTTATTGAAAATGTATGTGCTAGACCAAAGACCATCCCAATGGAGCATGAAACCCTGAGGAGCATTTTATTTCAGGGCAGCTGAAATAAAATGCAAAGGCAAAGTTTATTTCAATTATGCTACGTTAGATTTGTCTGGGAAGTCGTACGTCAGATCAGGGTATGACATCACACCAGAGTTGAACAATTTCCCTTTGCAAGTTGAAAATTGGTGGGATTTGCTGATTTTTGTGTTGCTAACTTAGCCTGGTAAAAAGCCACCCCGTGTTCTATGCTTTACTTCATATGGAGGATCTGTGCCCTCGGCTATCGAGACACGATTGCCTCCTGGAGTTGTGGACTCTTTTGAAGTTTTATGGTGCGTTCACACCAAATGCGTTTTAAGCGTCAAGCGGGTCTGGTTTGCATTCAAAGTCTATGCGGAGGTAAATGGAAATGGACTGAACTTATATAGCGCTTTATCTGATCATTTGTGACCACTCAAAGCGCTTTACACTAGAGTCACATTCACCCATTCGCTCTCACAAACGCTCACACGTTCATACATCGATACGCAGATCAGTAGGCAATTTGGGGTTAAGTGCCTTGCCCAAGGGCACATCAACATGGGGCAGGAGGAAGCTGGAATTGAACCTACAACCTCCCGATCATAAGACAACTACTCTTCCCACAGAGCCACAGTCGCCCCTGTGGAGGTGCGTCAAGATCATTGCGGCGCGTTTTGAGTTTCTAGCGCAGCGTGATTTGAACCGTTTGGAGCGTCCAATGGAAAACAACGGCTAGAGCTGACACGTTTGACGCGCACTCAACGCTTAGACTTTGAATGTAAACCAGATGCACGAAACGCTAGATGTAGTGCAAAATGTCAAGCGTCTGCATTCAAAGTGTATATGCGTCAAACTCGAAGCGTCGGACGCGTTTAGTGTTACCCAATAGACTTTACCCAATCGCCAACATTTGTCTGTGATGCATGTAAGAAGCTTACCGGAAATTGCTTACATTGTCAACAACCAGCTGAGGTAGATTATTAAGTAAATATTTCAAACACTGATTAACATACTTTCAAATTAAGAAGGCTTTGCTTTGTTAGTATAAACCTGGTGCATTTGTTGACCTGTACCACCTACAAGTGCTCTTGTGTCAGCAGGGGGCGCTAAACGTTCTCAGAGCTCAATTCTACTGCTGGCCGCCTCGTTAACAGTGGGGATGATGGTAGCAGGTGTTTTCCGTTTGGTTTATCACTTAACCTGTCTGATGTATTAGGGGAGGTAGTGTTGGTCTATCACATAAAATCCCTATAAAACACTCAAGTTTTTTTAAAATTGTTGCTTACATCAGCCACCATGTCAATGAGATTCTTGTTGCAGCTGTCAAAGCGCGTCTTCCATGAATGGCACTCTTTCTCCAGCTTCTTCATTTTCTTGGCCATCTAAACAATTCAAATATAGCACACTGAAAAACACATTTCTTGTTTCTAAAAATCTGGGCGGATCGTTCTATTTTTGCTTCCTTCAACTTTGCAAGTTGATATAAGACATAAGGAAATATTACAAAAAGCCATTCATACTTTGTCCATGTCCTGTTTGAAGCCGCTGTAGACGCTGTTGCTCTTCGACACCGTCCCTTGGAACTCGTCAAACTTTTTGGAGTACATGTCAAGCTGGAAAGAGTTGACGAAAACATTAGAAAGAAAACAATCTAAAACTGAAATAAAACAAGCAAATTTTGCCGACGGCAACCAGTTGCCCTACCTGACTCCTCATGTCTGTTTCTTGCTCCTTCAGGCCGCCCAGCTGCAGCTTGTACTCCGCCACTTGTTTAAGAAGCTGTTGGGTATCAACACAACCCACGTTAATACATGCAGACTCATATTTACTCATAACCCAAACGTGATTCACTGGACGTACAAGCTCTTTCTCCAGTTTGTGCTTCCCCTCAGCCTCCTTCAGGATCAGATTGGCCTGCTCTAGCTTGGTTTCCAGAAGTTTCTCCTTCAGGTCTCTGTGCTTGAAAACTTTTTCCAAGTTCTGGTAGACAATCAAGGGGATTTATGAGTCGCTTTCACGCAGAGAGATATTTCACTTCTCGCTCAGAAAGCTTTGGCTGGACTACTGTGTCTAACAGAAGTAAGACCAGGGTGAAAGTCGCAGGTAATGAATGCATGGATGCAGATGCGTCAGGGATTGCATGAGCACGTTGCGTCAAATTAATGTATACTCTTCCCCCCTCTGGTGCAGAGTGAGAGTACGGTTCGACCTTTCTGGAATGTACTGTATCTGCTCTTTGAGTCTGGCACAGAGTTGACGGCTGTGTGTGTGGTAAGCTCCATACCGCCTCTCGCTGGTCGTATTGTGCAATGAGGGCCTTGAGTTTTTCTGCCAGGGCGCCGTTCTCCTGACACAGCTTGGTGTTGCGGCTGCTGTGCTCCTCTATCTGGGTTTGGATGTCGCTCAGGGTCCCCTGGAAATGCGTGGTGATCTCTTTCCTCTTTAAGTCGTCTTCTCTGCACCGCTGCAGCGTCTCCTCCTGCGGGTCAGGGAGGAGTGTTAGTACTTAGCACAGCATTTCCCAGTACCCGTGGTTTCTGAGAAAAGGAAGAGTTTTTCACCAACGTCTTAACACGTTCTGAGAAAATTGACCACCTGATAGAAAACTGAATTAAAGTGTATCACTTTTTGTTGGTAATAAGTTGTGAAAGTTCTATAAGTAATGGGATTCATGCTACTTCCCATTTTGCCTGATTTTTCAGAAAACCAAAACTAAATTTTAAAATTCACACTATTTTGAGATTTATATTGGACAAAGAAGGATTTCTAATAATTATCTCACCATAAAACAGCTGCCGGGTGCCTCCATAAGCAGTAGTGGAGAGGGCAGGTTGATCTTTTAAAATTTATAACGGCTCAAACAAAAAAATTTTGTAGCGCAGACCAGCACAAACTTAGCACAGTTGATTGACACAATATTTTGTGTGAATTTGTAAATGTTGTGGGGGCTGGTTGACCTTTAATGACCTCTAGAAACGTATCAATAACTTTAAAACAATAGCAGTGCAAACAAAAGGTTTTGCTACACAAACTGATGCAAACATTTGACACCATTTTTGTTTCATTTGAAGAAGATGGAGTGGCCAACTTCACTCAGATAAAACGTCAAGAGAGTTATGCTCGCAGCTCGATCTGCAAAGTATTAAGGAGTGAATACTAATGGTTTTCTGAAAAGCTTGGTCCATTTTCCTACCACTTTGCAATATTGTACTCCTTCGTGTTGGTCGTTCACACACAATCCCTACAAAATATGCGAAAGTTTGAAGATGTAAAGTGTGAAAGTCGGAGTTCAAGTGGTGTGAATACTTTTGCAAACCACTGTGCGGATCTTGAGCTTTCCGATGCGGAACCAGGTTTATGTTGACACCACCTGTTAGTTTAACCTAAACACCAGCTGGAGCTCAGGTTTGACTCTTTGATCGTTTACACTTGAATGTTTCTGACTGACGTCAGAAGTGACGTACCTTTAAGGTCTTGTTGTGCCTTTGCAGCTCCCTGCAGAGCCCCTCCAGTTTGCTGCGAGCCAGCACTGCCCGGCTGTGCTCGCTCTGCAGCTGGTCCTTCTCCTTCATCACTTGGAGCAGCTTCTTTTGCAGAGTCTTCATCTGCTTCTGGTCACTGCGATGCTCCTCTAACTGCAGAAACACGCACACACACACACAAATCCATCAGATGTTCATCAGGTTAATATGGGCAGCAGTACCTCGATTTTCCCGTTACTCACCAGCTCAGCGTGCTTCTTTATGATGGTTTCCAGTTTCTGCTCTGGAGTGTCGAGTTTGTTCAAACTTTGCATTAGCAGCATGGCTTCCTTACCTGAGCAGTTAGACATCATCCATCGTTGTCAACAATGTGTAAAGATGTAAAATTACACAAGCTGTGTAACCCACACTGTGGGGAAAATAATCCCTTAAAGTGACTGAAACGGTGTATGAAAGGTTCAGCATAGTATTATACTGAGTTTACACAACTATCAGTTTCAGTAAAACTACAGGACTTTTGCTGACTGAGCTGAATCCGAACCCATGGTACTTAAAATCGATGGAACATTCAGGAAAGAAGAAATAGAGAGACCTAGATTTTTGAGCATTTTCTTCTCTAGTTTCTGGTCCTTGCGGGCATCTGGCTCTTTGGCAGCTGTGACCTCCTCTATGTCCTCTGGCTCAGCTGGAATCTGGGCTGCCTGGTAGGTGCTAATGATGTCCTCCAGCTGTTGGCCCAGGTCCTCTGTCAGGTCAATGTGGCGATCCTCGGCCGGAGACGCTCCAGGACCGGTGGGGGCGGGGCCGCTCTCCTGACAAGCCTCCATAATCCTCAGCGAGTACAAACAAGGGAGCGACGCGACTCTGTGATGGAGACCATGACAACATTTCAACATGGAAACAGCGAGAGAAAGATCTCATAAGAAATGTCATTATGATAAGTATGTCTCAATGGCTGCTGCAATTTAAGTTATGTTGTTGCATATATACTCAGTTTCACAGATCTGAGATATTCAGTTTTATTATTAATTTTATTATTTATATATTTGCTGCTTTTTGATTCAGAAACATTAAATAAATAATTAAAACGCTGAATTGCTTATTTAACCCAGATGCCGTTTGTTGACGTCAAGAAGAAACCAGAAGAAGCCGCATTGTTCTTCACGAGTCGCCATTTTGAACTGAACAACCATTTCAGACTTAGCTGAAGCTGTTCCACAGGAAGAAATAAGAAAATGTAAGACAGTGATATTACATTGTGTAATACTGTTAATGTCAGTGATTTGAGTTAATGACTTTAGTTCTTACTAAAGAACTAGTTTGTTCACGTTAAGCCAAAATCAGACTTTTAGCTGCTAAGCTGTTAGCACAAGCTAGAGCTAGCTAGCTGCATTTTCACTTTGACCAAAGAACTAGTCATAAATTACATATGGACAAGCAATTTATAGTGTTGTGGTTTTAAGATTAACTTTGCTGTTCAAATATAAAATACTGTCAGTAGAGGGCGCATTATCAACCAGGTCGTTAGCTAGTGCTAGCTGTGTTGCATAAAAGAATTACACTATAACGCCGTAGTTCAGGACTTTTCTAGCAAATACCACCTCAAAAAATACCACCTTACTGTCCAGGCATTTAAGACTTCTCATAAGAATTTGAAGGAATGTTGTTATTCACTCTGCAATTTCCTAATTCAATATTTGGGAAAATAAAGAAAAAACTTTAGATTTCTGAAATATTCTATAATGTAGATTGAAGCAGAGAAACGAAGAGCATGAGCTAAATTTTCTACCTTTATGGCTCAACTTTGCTAATCATTAATTTGCTTAATATACCTTGTAACTAGTTGACACAAATATATAATTTAGTTGCCACTAAACACAGTGCCAAGTACTAACAGAACTACTTGTACTACACCTTTAGGCTGTAGTCTCAAACCGCAGTCCTTGAGGACCAGAGTACTACAACTTTTAGATGTGTCCCTTGTCCTAAGCAGTTGAAATAAATGGTAAAACTGCATCATTAGCGTCCAGTCAATGTTTACAGATTTCTGCTAATGAGTAAATAGTGAAGCCAGGTGCGCTGAAGCAGAGAGACATCTAAAAGTTGCAGGACTGTGGTACTTGAGGAGTGGAGTTTGAGACCACTTACTTAAAGTCATCAATTCACTGCCTTAGTTGATGCAAAAACAAAAATCTGGTGGATGAATTTTACCTTGTTATTACACTAAAAAATAAACTAATTCAGGACTTTCTCTTATAGCAGACATATGAAAGTGATAGAAAACCTGACGCAGATCCTGACACTGGGAGGAGGTTGCTGGTTTCTTAGTCAGAAGCTGGTTGCAAACCTAATGCCAGCAGATGTCTGTCAGTTATGGTAGGTCTGACATTTGGTTTGATGACCTCAATATGAGAAACTTCAGACTGATAGGAGGAACCACAGAGCTCTGTTAGGTTAAAGCCACATCTTGTGAAGTGGGGATATTTTTTTCCTCCACCAGGTTCCAGAGGAATCACCTCAAACCAGATGTTGGACTGGATTATTTTTCAGAAAAACTGCTAAACATGAAAAAAAATAGAATAAAAATGCAATTTTAAATTAATTCAAATTTAATTTGATACTGCATAAGTTAAAAACAGATCCATCAACTTTTGATATATTGCCTGGGTTCACTGAATTACATTGAAAAGAATGATAACTATAACAGTCTGTTTTTATTCTCACACAACACCCTAACTTTTCGCGGGTTACAAGAATGTACGTAAATGTAAGGACAA
The DNA here is from genome assembly GCA_903067095.1 of Girardinus metallicus. Lineage (NCBI taxonomy): Eukaryota > Metazoa > Chordata > Actinopteri > Cyprinodontiformes > Poeciliidae > Girardinus > Girardinus metallicus. The sequence continues at coordinate 51,189 of CAEGAE010001073.1, forward strand.
ACGAGATTTAGCACAAAACATCAGATGCTGCTTCGACACAGATCATGAGAAACATCGCCCTTTTCTGGCAACAGCTCTTCTGTCCAACCAATCAGGAGAGAGCAAATAGTGTGATATAAAGTGACATCGCCTGCCTGTGTTGTGCACACTCACAGTCAGAGCCTGTCTGAGGTGCATAAAATTAGTCCTGCCTTCACGCAGCCTGCGCTTTCACAAGCGGAGCACATGGCACCTGTTCCAGACCCACAAGCTATTTTAGGAACTTCTTAATATGGGCACGTTATTCATTAATTATTTATTTTTTTGTTGTTTCTAATCCAACATCTTGTTGATGTCGGGGTCAGTGAAAACAAGAGTTCTTCGGCTATTTATATTCACATAAAAAGGTTTATGTGAGAGGCTCGCTTCAATATTTTAAAAGGAGGTACGTGTTAAAAAACAACAACAACAAATATTAAAAAAAGAATGTATTGGAGAATCTGTAGCTGGCTATTGTAGAACAAAGTTCTCAGTAAGATATTGAAATGTTTCCTCCAACAAGGGAATTTGCTGTCAACAAATGACGCAGGCGAGCCTCACTGCGCTGACCAGCTTCTCGTCCCCAACAAACTCGGTCAGCTTGTCACCACATGCAGCGAAACACACGTTAGTAAGTTAGAGAACGACAGGAGAGGCGGAAAGCGGCTCCAGCAAATGGCTTTTGGCTCACATTTTCATGTTAGACAACCCACTAAGAGGAAGGGTCGCAAGCAAATGGGCTCTTACCGGGACAAAGGTCCAGAAGGGAAAAGGGAAAGAGTGGCGAGGTGGTTTCGGACAGGCGGCCAGCACCGATACGACAGCTGTGATAAGACCGCCTCAAAATAAACCGGGAGAGAGCAGGGAGAGGGAGGATGGAGACTCTCTGCTGCATGTCTGCGATCAGCATGTTCTGTCACTTATTGCTGCTTTAGTTCTGCATTTATTGCACATTTATTGACCTGCTGTTACTTGCAGTGTAATTATTTTTGACAAATGGGCCTAAAGAGTGGAGTGACAGAGCAGCAGACAGGTGGAATAGAAGAGATCCGTCTTTGATTGGCTGGTTTTAGAGGAGAAACTCCTCCACAGTGTGAATGTTAAAAACATTCACACTGTGAATGTTTTTAACATTCACAGTGTTAAAAACATTCAGGAGACCTCATGGCCTCATGCAGGCCATGAGGTCTCCTGAAGTCAGGAGACCTCATGGCCTGCATGAGGTCTCCTGACTTCATGCAGGCCAGGGATGTCCAAAGTGCGGCCTGATGGCCAATTGTGGCCCTTGGACTGAATTTGTGCGGCCCCACAACAGCGATTCAAAAAAATGGTACAAATTTGGCCCGTTCATGCAGATGGAGAATTTGTAATCAAGGGTAAAAATTGTTACCAATATAATTAGGAAAATGTGTGTTTTTTGTTTTTTTTAAAACAAGTTTTAGCAAAAGGTAAAACCAAGTTTATCCAGAGACTTTTACTGAAAAGCCAACTTTGCTGAACCCAAATCAGTTTTTATTCTTTCTTAAACGTGGCTAAATGTATCAAGCGTTTTGGAAGAAGGTGACCCAAATCCTGTTCTTATGACTGAAAATAAATGTATTCAACTGAGCCCAAAAGAAACCGAAAACTAGAGGTCTTTCATTTAATACACCAAATGTTCAAAATTAAAGTAGTAGCAGTAAGAAGTAAATTTATGCCAAAAAAAAAAAAACTCAAAGAAAAAAGTTTTCTAGAAAAAAAAAAATTTTAGATTAATATCAGAAATTTATACAACAGAACCTTGGAAATTTTTGAATTTCCAATTCTCCTTTGAAAGTTTTTCTACAGAGGTGGAAATTTCCTATCTACAATGGCCGTAATACACCGTCGTAAAAATCGCTTTTATGTTTTGGAGCTACATACTTTATTTGCTTGATTAGTTTTTTTTTTGGCCCACGATGACTTTTGAGTCGGCAATTTTGTCCCTCGTGACAAAAAGTTTGGGCCCCTGATGCAGGCTTTACTTGGAGCATATTTCCCTGCACGTTCTGCCTTTTGGAAGAAAAATTGTCTTTACAGAAGGTTTAAATTAAAGGCCCCTGGTGTTGAAATGTCCGAAGGAAAAACTGAGCGGCGGTCTGGTTTCTCTTTGATTTCAGCCTAGTGTGTCAGATAAGAGAAGACGTGACAGAACATACACAGGCACTTTGTGTCATGATTATCAGAATTGGAAAAAAAATCCTGATTTTGACTTTGAGTTAAATTTTTTAATGTTTTTTTCATTCCACCTTTGGAATTCCTAATAGATTTTCTTCGAAATTCAAAATTATTCTTGTCGGTATTTAGCTTTGACTTCATATTTTACAGTTTGAAATTTTTTATTCAGATTCTACACCTTACGTTTTTATTTTAAAGCTCATACTTCTGACTTTGAAACTCACATTTGCCCGTCTTATAAGTGACATAGTGTCATTTTATAGCACAGTTAAGTGTTAACTTCAGCTGTCTGTATCAAACATGACTTAAAAGCAATTTGACTTTGCAATTTCAACAACTTTCCTGAAAAGGCTGTTTTATAATCCTAACTTGGTCTCTGATCCTTTTAAGCCTCTCCATGTGCCATATTTTCTCCTAAATGCTTCGGCAGAACAGCAGGGACGACACTGCAGGTCCGATCGACTCCATGCCGGCTGATATAAACCTCGAATATGGTTGAATCTCAGTCCACAAGGTGAGAACTATTTTTGGAAGCATTCGTTTCTCGGTGCTGCTGCGCTCTCTGACTGCAGTAGCGCATTTTCGCCAGAAGATGTCAGCACAAAGGGTTCAGCCTTACACGCTCAGTCTTCCCCACCCTAAAGATACGATCTTGAGTGATTTCTCGTGAAATCCTTTCTCCAGTGGAATCTCACTTAATCCACGTTGAGCTACGAGAGCAGAGGGATGGAGGCCGTTGAGAATAATCAAAAAAATAAATAAATAAATAAATAAATAATAAGCCACAACACAGAGCTGTGATTAAAAGGATGTCCTTTTAAAACAGTTTTAAATTTAATCTGAAAAAGTAGAGCACCAAACAATAAATTCCTCATAGCACAAAAGAGGCACTCCGTCCAGACTAACCAGATTTTCAACGCGAATAGCTAAATAACAGATTGGCTACTGAGGTTTTCCCCTCAAAGAAAGGAAGAAAGAAAGAAAAGAAAAAAAACAGCTTAGAGGTAAAAATGATTCATCCTCTATATGTTTTACAGGGAATTGCCATTGACATGAGAGGCACAATGCAGTTCGGTGAATATGAACACACTTAGAGAAAGCAACAGAATCTGAATACACACGGTATGCCAAAGCAGACTTCACTTTCCCTTCACGTATTAAAGCATTTCCAGGCTCCACCACGACAAATAAAAGGACACACAAGAAAAAGGAAAGCGGCGTCCGTCTCCACGGAGGATAACACAAATTTAAAGCAGTGCACCTTTTAAATTTTTTATGTAAACATGACTGAACGAAGGTTGCTTTTTAGCTTCAAATGTTTGAATCCAGTCTCAAACCGATAGCCACGCTTCAAGATGTAAATGCATTTCTTTAAAAAGATGAAACACTGTGCTATATATATATATTTTTTTAAATCTCCCTCATGAAACCTCTCCACATAAAAAGTTCTCAGAATACAACACTGCAAAAATAGTTTAAATCATAAAAATACACATATATACATATACAGAGAAGTAGTAATGCTTTAGAATGAGTGGCTACTTGCGGACTTCAGTTGAAGCGCTAATAGTCAGGGCGTCGATATTGTTACTTTAGTATTAACCTGCAGCAAATGGCGCGGACTTATCCGGGTGTGACATAAAAATGTGAAACAGTTCAGCATCGACCGACCACCGTAGCCCCTTGGATTTGTGTGCAAAACGCTTCGCACGATAAGAGACGACAACAAAAAAAGAAAAACGAGGAATGTTTCAACAACCAAAGGAAACGGGACATTTTTACTCTCTTCTTCCCTCCGCCCTCCACCTGACTCAACAGCAGCTTCATCATCGAATCAAAAACAAACAAAAAAAAAAGGATGAAAGTGCATCTTTAAAACTCATTAAACACTCATGATCATCTGCATAAGCGAAGAAAACAAGGTCAGTCAAAGCAACGTCATGAGATCAAAAGCAACGCCGGAGTGGCTCACTGCATAACTGCTGCATAAATACAGATATACCATATAAATAGTAGTCAAATGTTTACCAGTATCAATAAGTGCTTACGTTCTAATATATAAATACATCTTACAGTATTCATAATTACATAATTAATTCCTCTATGGTTGTGCAATAGCAAATCCCATGCATTTTTTTGTACCAAGATAAAAATCACGACATTAAGAAAAATGCAACATAAGTAACATTTGTTTAAGATTGCGTCACATAAATCCATCTGTCAAAAAAAAAAAAAAAAACACCCACAAAGCCTTTGCCAGAAAGTGCAGCTTCTTCTCGGAGAGAGTCCGTAGACGTCGTCTTTTCTCAGTTACAAATCCGGAAACGAAGAAAAGCGAAAAAACAGAAAAGCGGGAAAAGAAAGAAAAGGCACATACCCCCTTGCTGCTTGCTTAGAAGCACCGAACTGCACGAGAAGCGTCTACTTAAAATTTGGTCAGACTGTTTCATAGTACACATACGTTTCCCCTTATAAATAGTCTTTAGTTACAGCACTACTGCATCACACCTTGATATTATTAACAGAAACGACAGTCTATGTTCAAAGTACACACTGCAAAATACACTGCTTGTATGCATCTAAGTAATAGTATATGTTAAGGACATTTGTAAAGGACCCATAAATGTAATTGTTGTGCAATTGTGCGCAAACTACGATCTCGGACAAAAAAAGGCATATTAGCATAATATCTTTCCATATTGCAACTGCACCCAATAATGATTCTTCCCCCACTTTTTGCAAAACATCCAGCACAGAATCTCTGTGGAGTCTGATCATGCGAGACCAGGGGAAATGTCATTATATTGCCTCTAACAGGATAAAGACAAGGTGGTTAAAGGGATGAGGATGGTTGCAGGTGTAACAGGGGCGGGAATAAATCGAAGGTTTTAATGAGGATCTTCTATAGTAATCTTCAGCGAGGCAATGGCTTTCAAGCAGGTCTGGACGCTCTCTTCCTGTCTACTCTCCCTGGCGGGGAGCTCGGGACTTTTCCCCTGGCGGCCGTCAACGTTGTCTCCTCCCGTCTCGGGCCCGTGCACGGATCCCTCCCTGCTGCTGCTGCAGCTCCGAGGACTGGACTCTGGGGAGGGGCCGACGACGTCGGCGCTGGGCGAAGCCGGGGAGTGCAACATCTGGAGCCCTCCGACAGGAACGACGGGGAGCAAAGTGCGTGCCTGCTGCTGGGAGTGAAGAGGGAGGTGGCTGAGGACGTTCTGGTGATGAGAACTGGCAGCGCCGGTCGGCTGAGCGGGAGCCAAGCCGCTGCTCCTTTGATCCTGGAACAATATTATTGGCAAGAGTTAGCGGCTGTTCCAACGCCAGCATGCGAACATATATTAGTTAGAAAACATGAAGGAATGTGAGTTATTTAGCTGGGGAAAAAAAAATGTTTCAAATGAAGCTCTCATGATGGATTGTCTGGGCACCATTTGGATCAGGATTGAAATGTTGCCACAACATCATGAAGGGCCATCGTAACAAAGGATTTACAGAACATTCATGGGTTTTTTTTTTTTTATGCAAACACTTCAGGATCAATTCAAAATGAATTATATTGTAGCTTACAAGGCATTCACAATCCAAGGTTTTCACATTTTATCACACTCGCGCTAGAAAACGTCAATGTTTCTTGTTGATATTTTGCGGAATAGACCAACACAAAGTAAAGCATATTTCCTTTACAAATAAATCCAGCTTTCTGTGAAGGCCTCAGAGGTTAGACAACATTAGTGAACAAACAGCATCATAAAGACAAAATGACACAGCAGACAGGTCGAGGAGAAATTTGTGTAGAAGCTTAAACCAGGGTTTAGATTAAACTATGTTCAATGCTAGACTGTCTCGACATAAACTCAACTGAGAATCCTCGCTACGATGTGAAAATTGATATTCATTCAATATGTCTGATCTTTAGCTATTTGCAAAGAATAGGAAGAAACATATATATCTATCTACAAAACTGGTAGTCAGCCCCTGAAAGAATCTCTCCCAGTGACCGCTAGAGACACTCACCAGCAGTCATTATGCAATAGATGGGGAACACCATGGAAAGGTCACCAGTCCATCACAGAGCAACAACCATGAACCAACACACAAATGGTAAAATGGTAAATGGCCTGTGCTTGCATAGCACTTTATCATGTTCAGAGGATCCCAAAGCACTTCACACACCATTCAAGTACACATTCACACACTGACGGTGGCGAGTTCCCCATCTGCTGGCGAGTGTCTCCAGCAATCAGAGGGGTAGTCTTTCAGGGTCCGACTACCAGTTTTGCAGATAGAGATGGACGTTGCTCATCTGCAGATAGAGATGGACATAGCTTTCACATAGTTGTGGAAGTTACAGTCCAGTAGCTTCCACATGGCAAGTTACTGGACTGTAACCACAGTTGCCCTGGGGCAGTTTCACAGAAGCAAGGCTGTCATATTGCACCACAGGCCCTCTCCCTACCACCAGCAGGTAAAGCGGGTGAAGCATCTCGTCGAAGGACACAATAGCAGAAACAGATGGTACAGGGATCGAACTGGCCACCCACCAATTGCGGGATGATCTCCTACCACCATTGCTACAACCTAGGAGTCATGTTGTTATGGAGTGATCCATTGAACCCATACATGCAAAACTCAGGACCCTCTTGTGGCAAGGCAGAAGTGCTGTTGCACTATCATACTGTCCCATGTGTCATTTTCCTTCCACCATATTTCTCATTTCTTTGGTCTACAGTATAAACCCCAGCCTCCAGAAAAGATGCATGAAAGTTTGTGGTTGTCGTAACAAAATGTGAATGTTGGGGACGATAACAGATGAGCAAAGTATTACCATTTCAAAAGCCTGTTGTTGCTGAGCCATCTCCATCTTTGCCTGGTGTCTGGTTTTATCACAGCCACCTTTATGTAGGTGCGAACCTCTGCGTGGTGACACCGCCCTCAGCACAACCCTCTGCCTGCCCCTCACGGACGATTCTCGCTTCCCAGGTATGTCTGTCCCAGGAGACATTGGTCGCTCCAACGAGACTGGGCACGGGTGTTGGATGGATTTGAAGATGGGTGACCCAGGCCTGAGTGGTGAGGAGTCCCACCTTGGTGAAGACCGCCCTCGTGGGGACAGCTCCCGCCTTGGGGACGGATACCGTAGCCGTGAGGGAGAAGGTTCCCTGATGGGAGACTCCCAGCCAGGAGACAGCAGATAAGAAGAGTACGGGTCGAAAAGGAGACTGGTCTGGTCCAGTGGCAGCATGCTCAGAGAGTCTTCATCCACAGATTTCTCCCTCGGTTCTGCTGGCAGGGCGAAACGATTATCTGCGCTCGAGCGCTTGCCAGAGGATTGCTGATGAACGTCCACGCCGGGCAGAGCAGCTAGAGAGCAACCGTGGATGGCAGAGCTGACGGTAACGGACACCGAGGTCACTCCACATGACTGAGGACTCGTACTTCTTGAATGCAGCTTTGGGGTGGAGTCCCCCTCATACTCATCATCCTCTTCATCTTCTTCATCTATTTCGTCGGCCTCCTCGTCCATTCCTTCGGAGTCCTCAGCATCTGAGAACTGATGCTTGGTGGTTGCTGCCACATCTGTCTTGGATTCTAGTTGGATATTGTCTGCTTTAAAAGACACATTTATTAGTTTATCAGAATTTATTGCATCACACTGCGAAAAAACAACAACAAAAAAAAACAACAAATCCAGCAGAGTACAACTTGGGATCTTACCATGTTCTTGGATGTCTGTGTCATCCATTGTCACTGAAACTCCCAGTTCAAGACATTTCTTCATGTGTGCCTTTGACTTCATATGTTTAGTCAGGTTTCCTGTTGTACAAGGCAAACATCTGAGTTATGCTTTCTGAGAGAAAATGCTAACTACAATACAGAGTGATGAAACAATTAAAATGTCCAATTCAAACTAAGTGAACCTTTTCTAGTATTTTGTTGTGTTACAATGACAAACTTCAACATTTTTACTGAGATCTTACAGTAGAACACTTGTGCGGAGCTTTCAAGAGTCTTATTGTGTGACTTTCATTTGTATTCAGTCCTCCGTTACTTTGCAGAACCGCCTTCTGCTGCAGTTACAGCTACAAATCCTCAGGGGTACGAGTCTACTATCGGCACCAACATTTGTAAAACATCTCAAGCTCAGTCAGACTGAATGGACAGCATCTCTGAATGGAAACGTTCAAGTTTTATATTGGATTTAGGTCTGAACTTTGAGTCATTCCAACATGAATTGATATAAACAATTGTCCTGATGGACAAAGTGAGTCTCCGACCAACTTCCCTGTTCTGTCTGAGGTGAAGCTTATCCACTGTATTCTGCAGACTCTTGCATGTTCCACAGTGTAGTTGCTTTCAAGAAGATATGCATATCCACAGATATATTTTTTCTGCCACATGTTGCTTGTCCATAACGGCAAAAAATTCAAATTTGATACCATCTGTACTGAGCACCTTCCTTCACGTTTTTACTATATCCTCTACATGTTTTCTGGTGAACTGTGAACTGGATGTTCTTATGGTTTTATTTCAACAATTGCTTTCATATTGCCACTTCACAAAAGCCAGATATGTGGAGTGGATGATAGAAACTATTCTCCCACCTGAGATGTAATCTCCACAGCTAGTCCAGAGATATAATAGGCCAGCTTTTCTATTAATGCTCTCCTTGACCAGCCTGTACATTTAGGTGGACAAGCTGTCTTGGCAGGTTTGGAGTTGTGGATTGAACTGACCTTTGTGACATCATTTTATGGCCTAACTTTGCTTTAAATTTCTCTCCTGGTTTATGCCTGAGCTGTCCGATAGGATCCTCAGTCCTCACAATCTTGTTTAGTTACCAGTTAGAATACTTCTAAAGTAATTTTGTTGGACTGGATATTATTTAGGGAACTGATTGCAAGTGCTAGTCACACTTTTCAGATTTTTATCCACATTGTTTTAAAAGCGTACGATTTTCCTTCATGTGGAATTTTATGTTGGTCTATCACATAACTAAATATATTCACCAGTTGATTTTCAACAATGCAGTCATATCTCTAAAAACAACACAAACTACACAATGTTTGTCAGTGTTGCAAATTATATGTTTCATCTCGTGTAGTTATATTTAGTAAGTTTCTTTCATTTCAAACATAGAGGATTCTTCTCCGACTACCACTGTAGATGTTACAATTCCCTTCTTCATAATTAGAAGTACCCACCTTTGGTTTTAAAGGCAAAGTTGCAAACCCTGCAGATGTAGGGTCGCACATCCGTATGGGTCCGGATGTGCTTCTTAAGCATGCTTGGCTTCTTACAGCGAATACCACACTCCTCACATATGTATTTCCCCCGACCTCGACCTCTGACGTACACGTAGTCTTCATTGGACTTGTACCTTAAACAGACATGAAACGTAGCATTGGTATTTTTAGTTTTGAAGAGGAAAGACAGGATAGGTTGCTGGTACATGAAGTTAGTATACCTAAAAATAACTGTAGCACAAATGACATTGACAAGTGTTACAAGAACTTGACTTGTGTGCTGACTGACCCTCCCTCGAAGATCTTAATTCGTGTTGGCACTGCCTGGTTGGCGGAGGCCTCCCTCTCTTTCCACTCCTCCTTGGCTGTTTTGGCTCTGCAGCTGATGTCTTTCACCTTCTTCCCGTAGGTGATGTCCACCTCTTTGGACTCTGGTTTCCTCTGCAGCTGAATCAGATGAACACACACCGCGTTAACACCCATTGAATGCGGCCAAAGAATCGACTGTAATCTGACGCGGCCGATATTAAGTGTCACACATAGTGTTACACGGCATGTTTTGCAAACATGCATTATGCTGTAGCTTGGGAAAAACCCACTGCAGGGAACCTATGGTTTTCTGCCATCAAAGTTCTTTGAAGGGATTGTCAAGGATATTTAAAGTGAGGTTCTGGTAAAACGAGTAAGCAGTCAATATCTTATATGCATTAGGCTGCTCGCTTGAGGTCTTCGTTTAGCAAATAAAGAAAAAAGCGGTTATGGCGAAACTTTGCGTCTGGCACAATTTCTCCAAATACAAACAGAGAATGAGTGCTCCAATTCTGAATTGTCTTCCAAATATGAATGTTGGCAGCAAGCATTCAAACTAGAGTGCAAAGATTACTTCCCACCTCTCTCAACCCTGGTTTTGTTGTACAAGTACACTGTATGCTCCCCTCCGGTGTTGCTTTACTAGCTTTTTTCTGTGCCTTGCTCACAAAGCAGCAGGTGATAGCGTTGCACGCCTCGAGAAGTCATCAAAGAGGTGTGTACAATATTAAAAAGGGCAACACTTCTTTAAATGATGTGACTTTTCATACCATTTTGAGATGCAGGCAGGAACAAGTCTCCATGAACTGATTTAGTTAGCATAAATAGGTAAGCTTAAATTGCTTGTTCCTGTGTTGGGTGTTTGGGCTTGAAAGCTTGAAGCTAAGTGGCAGTTCAAGTCGGCTTTGGCCAAAACCAAAGCCAACTTATATCATCTTTCAGGTACTCCTATCCCTACCACAGCATGTTGGTTTATCCCAAAAAAATATTTTATGAACTCTGATGCTTACAGTGGACAATTTACACTGAAACAGACGTTATCTACATGGGAAATGCAGGCTGCAGGCAGTGCAACACCAATTATTCTTCTGTGTTCAACAGAGAATGAAACATGTTGTGTTGAAAAAGCTAAGTCACTAGTTTAAGTGTGTTTTCAAATGATGCAACCTGAAATTGTAACATTTCTTAAATTTGCTTTTGCACTGCACTGTGTCAAATAATACAAGCTCATTTGCATTTGAATTGTACCAAAGTTCACTTAGAACCAAGACTTAGGTTTGTAGGTGGACCAGAGTTCGCTTTTATGGTCTGCATCAGAGTTGGAATGTGCATTCACACCTCCCCAAACAAACCAAACTTTCTACACAAATGAGGTAAGGTTTGACTAAAGTGGAATAAACAGGACTGGTGTGAATGCACCTGAAGTTAAACAATTTAGAAAGTCTGTTCTTACTATTAGTTATGAGGATAATTACCCTCATAACCTAACAAGGGAAAATAACTAACTAATGCAAACTTCTATCTCAAAAACATCATAGTAGTCTATGCAAATACTATTTTATGATGCTTGAAACAATTATGTTTGTATTCGACATCTAGGGCTAATTACACAGGAAAGAGAGCTGGGAGGAGCATTGTACCAGCAATGCTCTTCCTGTATTTTCATTTGCAGTAACTACCAAATATAAGCAATAGAGTGTAAATATCAGTAAAACAGCTTTCAGTTAAACCACCATTATGTGTCAGACAGAAAATACAATTTGTATAAACCGCTATGATTATGATTTAAGATGCTGCTTTGGTCTTGGGTGGAGCTTCACCCTCCAGGTGTAAAAGGATCTGGACATATCCAGAGTGAAGTCCCTATAAGAGTTATCTACTGCAGGTAAGATATTAACTGTTTTAAACATTTTCAATGAAAATACTGATTTACCCCTTTAAAGTAAACTCAAGTGCAGAGAAGATAAGATGAGCACCTTATTTTACAGCGTAGGAGTTAATATCTCATAATTTTTCAAAATATAAATGTATGTCTTCCAAATATGAATGAAGAGCAAGAGATTAATCTAAACAAATCTCTCCAGAACCTTCTGCCAAATGATGCAAGCGTACATCATGAGTTTCTAGATAAAATTGTCCTTCAAACCTCGTGCATTTCAAACTGTTATCTCTTGCAGAGATGAAAAGCTATCAGCACAGTCTGAGGTGCTAATTTATCTAATCATTATACAAACAGAAGAAATCAGCAAAACCAATTATATGCTCTATTAAAAGCACATTTTTCCCCAGGTAACCCATGATTTAGTTTTTTTCTCTCTCTCTCTCTTTCAGTCTTCAAACAGATGGGATCATTTACTCACCTGTTCCATGGTCTGTCTCCAGAGGATGAGGGATGAAACTAGTTTCCCTGTGCCAGGCTGGCACATTGCAGCTACGGAGTATATAACCTTGTCTCCTCTCTGTCTGGACCGTAGCAGAGCCAGAGCAATGCTGGTACTCACTTCCAGGGGGTTTGGATTGTGGGAGCTCACACACCATGTGGCGTACACGGAGGTGAAGGGAGCATCGCCCTGCGAGCAACTCGGCTTTGTGTAGTTGAGGTAACACCAGCTCACGCCTGTTGTCGTGCGAAGGCTCGGAAATTGAGATAAGAGTCTTGAATGCTCTACGCCCGAGATCAGGATGTCTTGACTGGTACCCAGATGTGCCGCAACATCCATCTGCATGTGTTCCTTTGCTTTGCTGCCTGATATGACAGCAAAAGGGGGCGAGCTTGTATCCAGGGAGCTACTCTCCATTGCGCCCTCAGATTCAGTGGGCTCAGTCACTGTTTGATGTGCAATAAATGAAGTCCTGCTTGCATCACCCGTAACATGTGCCGATGCGACCTGCATCTCTGACCTGCGCCATGTTTCTTCACTCATATGGCATTTCCCCAACTCCACAGCACTCAGCTCCTCGACGATTTGCCCAAACATCCTCTCCTCTTTGACTCGTTTTTGCTGCTTCACCTCCATGAATAGGTCCAAACTGCTGGCAGGGGAAAGCATCCGCTTGTTTGCTCCCCCACTCGAGGCATTAGTAGTTGATATAGTTCTGGAGGTCAGAGACAGAGGGATGCCTGTCTTTAGCTTAGCTGATGACAGATCCAGGGCCTCCACACTGAGGGTGTCAGCTGTGGGCTGCTTTGAGTACACATTGTGAGAATCGAGATTTCCAGATAAGCGTGCAGTTTGACTCTGCAGTTGGCGGGTGGACGTTGTGGAGCTAATACTGTCATACTGATTGTCAAAGATCTGTGATAAAGACGTGTATGTGATACTGCCAAAGGATGGCACATGTGTCTGAATTCTAACAGGAACAACTAGGCTGGGATTGGGCAGCTGGGGAAATGTGTTCCCAACAGAAAATATTGGCAAAGTCTGTGGCAGGACAGTGCCTGCCACAAATGGAGGGGAGGTGCTGCCGAGGTACTTTGGACACACTTGTGAAGGGACTTGTGTAACTTCAGTATCCATATTCAGCGACTCCTGTCGCACCAAGTTTCCTCTCCTTCTCTCCTTTACAACGTTGATGTCCACGTGTCTAACTTTGGAGGTTGGAGAGAGGCTGCCATAGTCAAATGATATGCTGCGAACCTCTGGGAACTCCTTGTGCAAGTTGCATGGCGCCTGCTCTGAGGAGGAGCGTCTCATTTCATGCTGCTGACGCTGGCTCAGCACAGAGAGGGAGTGCCCACACCCTGGCACAGCTAAAAGCTCCAGAGATTTGCCAAATTCATCTTGCCTGACTGGAGATGCTGATTTTAAGCTCTCCTCTCTGTCAAAGGAAAATGTGGAGCTATAGGATAAGTTGCTGTCCTGGCTCGGGCTGCGCGACAGACTAGTGCAAGCGGACTCAAAGCTTGATTCACCAGAGGAGTGCTCAATTTCAGCCAGGCGAAGCCGTTTCTTCTTTGGAGGGAGCTTTTCTGGAGGGAATTGTGCTAAAGTTTCGCTTCTTTGAGGCCACTGAAACTCCTCCACGTGCTTCTCTGGCTCCTTCACTGGCACTTCCGAAGTTTTTTCTGGACTGTCAGGCTCCACTGTGACCCTGATTTCTGGGACTTGTATATTTGTCTGTCGCACAAGTTTGGGCCCCAGCTGAACTGATTGCCTTAATCTGTTGTCATGTTCCATTTCAAAAGATTCAATGGCCTCCATTGCTTGTAACGATGACATAGTTTCCAGTTGCTGACTGTAATATTTGAATGACTCTGACAGGTCAGTTTGAGGCCTGTTTATTGAGTTTGTGTGTTGGATAACTGAAATTACATTTCCCAGGTTTTTTCGGCATGATATGTCAGGGTTCATTGACATGTCCATGTCACACCTGTCCAAATGTCCCCTACCTAAAGCCATTATTCCCATTGCAGCTTGTTTTATATCGTAGTCTTTGCTTGAATCAAACATGTCCTCACACTGCTTATGATGGCTCTCATATTGCCCTAGGAGGTCCTCTTCCTCCCTCTTTTCTTTGCGGCGCTTTCGTGTCGCCAGTTCCATTGCATGTTTCTGCTGAGTTGTACCAAATCCCAAAGAGGTGTAGCTGTCCATGTCCAACACAGAGGGAGAAGCCTCACACATTTTTCCATGACTCTCAGCTTCTGTGTGACCATCGTGCCCCGATAGCTCAATGGCACCTTGACGTTTTAGTCTCCTCATGCCCCCTGTGCTTGCCCTTTCATCAAACGAGTGGCTGCCTCGAAGTGATTGTGGCATAGTCAGACTCACGGCTGAGGATGTTGGCATTGAGTTGCTTCGGATCAGAGGCCCCATGTCACAGCCGGTGTCTAACTGCGACTCTTTTAGCTCCTCCTTTACAAATGATTTGGTGTTTATTTTGATTGACTCAACTGCATCTTTTTCTTGAGTGAAAACACGGGACACACCTTTCTCTGAGCCTTTCTCATTAAGTTCCCCAGACTCATAAGACAATGTCTGCTTAGGGCTTGGCCGATAGCACTTCCCAAACATGATTTCTTGGTAGGACTTTGCGTTAGTGTTTGGAGGTCCTGTCTGATGCTCTGAACTCTCGGAGCGTGAGAAGTAGCCTGAGTCCGTGCTGCCCTTGCTGGATTGACTTGGAAGGGACAGGTTTTGCTCAGAGTCGCCACTTCTCTTTTCTGACAGCCGAAGCGCAAGCCTCTGCTTGATAGTGGAAGATTGGATTGCACAGCTGGCCTCTGCTGTGACAGGAGACGCATTGATTTCTTGGGGTTGGGAGGAACCATCCTGACCTGACATTGACGTGGCTCCCTTTTTCTGAGCAATGAGATTTAGCACTTTTACAGCAGTGTTATCTGATCCCTCCATTGGAGAGTCCAGCAGCAGCAGTGGGTCATTAAGAGTGTCCTCGTCCGTGTCCGTGCTTTGCTCAGCATCAGAGAATAATTCTCCTTCCCCTTCAACAGACCCCTGCTCCATATTGGCATTGTAAGGCCCAAGCTCTGATAATGGCACCGTTCCAGCTTTGACTGAGTGAGCATGGGACTTTCTGTGTTTGTACAGGTTACTCTTGGTTTTGAAGGAGAACCCACAGGGAATACACGGGTAGGGCCGTTCGCCGGTGTGTGAGCGAATATGTTTCTTAAGAACACTGGGTTTGGCACATGCTCTGCCACAGTAGTCGCAGACATACTTTCCTGGTTTTTGTGGTTTCTGCTCCACCTTTGCCATCACTTCTGACATCTGGTCCATCCCTGAATGGGAACACTGTTGCTGAACTTCGGCTGAAGCGGGCGACTTCCTTTGACTCCCAGGTCCTGGCGACTGTGCTGAAGCTTTTTGTCTCCCAACAGAGAAGGGCTTTGTGGGCTGTAGAGGATGTGAAGACACCTCATAGTCTGGATGGCTTGTGGACTGAGCTTGTGAGAACTGATCTTCAAATTTCTGAGATTTCCCTGAGTCAGACATTTCACTAAAACCACACGTGCCTCTGCTCTGAACTTCTTCTAAGCCTTGATGCCACCCTTTGCTTTCCGATTTGACAGTAGGTCTCAGGACAGCTTCTGACGTGCCTTTTTTCTGTCCAATCTTTTTTTCTTGACCTTCGGCGGCGCCCTTCACCCGTGCAGTAGCGTCGAGTGACTCCATGGATCCAATGAGCTCACTTGTGATCAACTTTCAAGGACGGTATGTGTTGTGTGACCTTAGTGATATTAACTTATATGTGAGAAGCAGGGAGGAGTCACCTGGACGAACAAAGAAAGAAAACAGGATTAAAAACCCAGACCACAGACATCACAATTCAACCATGTAGCAAATAAAGTTGATAAAATGTTGGAAACAGAAAAAGAGATCAAGTCTTTTCTATAAACAGAGACATTTTTAAGGATGTCAAAACTTTCCTACATAAAACTGGAGTGTTAAGTGTAAAGTAACCTCAGTCTGGAGGAATGGAAAAAATTAGTTTCTTTCCAATAGTTCCTTGTGTAAGTCCTGAAAGACAGCCCAAATGTCCTAAAACCATAAATAATGGATGTCAGCTATGTGTTAAGAACCATAAACGTAGTAAGAAGCATGACTAAATTAACATTTATGTTTGGAGAATGCGAGAGCTTGTGTGTATGTGTGCGTATCTGAGTGAGCCAATTTAAAAATGAACGTCTTTATCTCAAAGCATGAAACCATCATCCAATACATAAGTGCTGGATAAAAAGTTCAATATATGAATTTATTTTATACTGAGATACATTCATTCAATTGTTACATTTACTTTAGAATAGACAATATTCACAACAGGCTGCAAAGCTTTTCACTGATTTGTTTCCAAAATTGTTTTCGTTCTTATTTACTTAAGTGACTAAGAAAATGATTTGACATCTTAAAATAAAGCTAATATGCATTTTTGATAATAAAATAGTTTGAAGCGGCTGGTCTTTTTGGACGGTTTAGTGCTAATTATCTAGTATTTTTCATTAATCTCATTTAGAGGCTTTGTTGTAAGTTACTTTACTTGCATAGGATTTTTCAAACGGGACTCGTTCTGCGGCCAATGAGGTGGGGAGCTGAAGTTACACTTTCATCATAGCACTTATCTTATATATTTTATGTGTTCTTATATATTTTATGTGTTTTGTATTTTATTTAGCTTGTTGACTTTTTACACTAACATGTTGAAGATCTCAAGAAAGAATGTATAGTGCCTCCTGTATTAGTGGGCATAGATACATTTAGCATGGCAGCTCTGTTTTAGCGAAACACAATTTTGATAGAAGAAAATTTCTGTAAATCTTATGTCTAATTGTTTTGCAAGGCTAAAACCAAAAGGCATAACCTTAGCGGTGGGAAAAATGCCCATGTGATGTGATGAATGAGAAATGTTTGCCAATACATTCCAGCAAATAAGTAGGGTAGTATATCAATGAAGGATTTAGTTTATTCATTTAAGTCTGCTGCCAGTCTACTAAAAGTTTAAGCCACAAAAGGTAGCTAAAAAGGCTGGCTCCTCACAAAGTGCTGATTCAAGCACTTTAATGGAAAGTTAAGTGAAAAAGAAGTTTGGTTGAAAAAGGTCAAGGTGATACAGTAAAAACAAAAAAAAAGCCTGGAGAGGAAGATGAAGTAAATCCCATTCACAAAGTGTGAACTGTAGCTTTAAATCGGTGCTTCAAGAGACACCTCGCACTACAACAGAAGCTTTCCTGGTGTTAAGATATTTATGAACCAGAGACAACATCCGAAATATCTTACATGGTCTAGTGAGAAAAAGAACTGGTTAGTCTCCAAAGTCCTCTCTTTAAATTAAAATAAAGTGTGCATTTTATTTGGAAATCAAGATCCCAGAGTCTGCAGGAAGAGTGGAGAGGCACAGAATCCACTTTGCCTGAAGTCCAGAGAGAAATTTCCCCAATAAAGTGACGATATGGGGAGCCACGCAATTTGCTGCTATTGCCCCACTGTGTTTTATCAAGTCTAGAGTCAGTGCAGTCATCTATCTGGAAAGCTCAGAGTACTTTGTATTTTCATTGGCTGAAAAACTTTATGAAGATCAAAATCCGAAGATGCTGATTTCATTTCCCATAAGGACTTGGTAATGGCCCACACTTTCATGATGTTATAATTGCGCTGGATTAGCTAGAAAAGTAGCTTGACTTAAACACTGAGAGAATCTATAGATTATTGTCAAGAGCAAGAGAAACGTCAACCGTGCAGATGAGCTGAAGACCTCTCATAAAGCAACCCGGGCTTTCTATCACACATCGATGCAGGAATTTATGCAAAAGGAGCCCCAACCAAGTATTGGGTACATGGACATACTTTTCAATAGGCCAGCAATTATGCATTTCAAAAGATCTTACGTAATATTAAGATTTTCCAAGGGCTTGAATTTAATTTGCAAATCACCATCATCATAAAAAAAAAAACTGCAAACATGTGCTTCAGTTTTTGACTTAAATGCCCATGCTAAAATATCTTTTTGATGCTCTAAATTGAGCAAAGGTATTCCTGTTTCCTCCTACTGGACTGAAATCCATACACCTGTCTGAGCTGACAGAGTCATCACCTACACGCTAGGCTGCACAGGACCACATGCTGAACTGTATGCAAACACGCCTGACTCCCGATTGCGTGGTTTAACCGAGCCGCCTACTCCGCCACATCTTCGTCTCACGCCGAGAGGACGGGTATCTGAGGACACGTCATTTCCATCTTCTCAGTATCAAACGCAGTGTCCTCCCTAACGAGGTTATGTAAGATTATCTGGTTCAAACCCTCTGAGTTCCCCTTAATTAGGACATCCTCCGACTCTCTCGCTCTCTTGCTCTGGCTCTCCTCTTTCTCTTTGTTAGCTCAACGAGCACTGCTAAAGCACGAGCCAGAGGATGGGAATCCAAGGTGACTCTCGAGATGCCCCGAGACGCTTGAAAGCGGTCATGAGGAGGACCTTCTGCTACCTGACAAAAAATGTAAAAAAAAAGAGCATCTACTTTGTAGTTCGGTGGCTTCTGCTTTCAAATAAACTGCCGGCTTCTGCAGACTACAGTGAAGAACAGGAAAAGATGGAGCCGGAGGCTTGACAGAATGGTCTGTGATTCAGTAGGGAGGTTTACAGATAAGGTAAACTAAAGGGGGTAGTGGAGCGTGGGGGTAGGGGGGGACAACACTCAGAGGCCTGGTAGGGAGCTCCCTTTCAAGGTGACCTCATTGGTTAGTTTCCATCCTCTGTGAGCCAGGAGATGAGGGAAGGGAAATATGGGTGCAGAGTGACAACGAGATAAGACCCGCACAAACAATGCATACCTTTGAAAGCAAGGATGAGGGGGACGACACATCCAAACTCTCGCTGAGAAAGTCTGACTTTTTTTGTTTCCCCCCTCCCCCCCTTACAAAATTCCTCACAGTCCGGACAACGAGCGTGCACCTTTCCTGAAATATGTGACACAGCAGCAATGACGTGGAACAACAGGAGGCAGGTGGGTGTCCGTAGGTGTGTTTCAGGATGAATGTGGGCCGATGGCGGTACAGTATGTTCACATTGATGGAGACGTGATCTCTACGGATCCTTTTGGGGGGGTCGGAGGGGGAGGGTTTAAGAAGGTGGGGGCACATCTCCCGACTTCCTTCCACACAAGGGAGACAGAAAAACGAGCAACCAAACGCTGGCTCGCGGAGAGCATCGTTATGCCGCCGCATTACATCATTAGAGGCTAAGTTGACCATTAAAGGGAACGGGAGTGAGGACCCACGCTGACAACCAATCCATAAATATCATAAGGAGATGAAAACAAGCTGGACGGTAAAAAAAAATAAAATAAATAAATAAAAATAAAACAACCCTCTGCGGTGCAACCCGCGGCAGCAAAGCGTGAAAAATGAATCAACAGCTCTCTCTTTCTCTCTACGATGACAATGACATAGAGCACACAGTGTTGTGGTGGTGGTGGTGGTTGGTAGGGGGGAGGGGGGGGAAGACTTGGCTCCTACAGCAGCTGACATTCACAGATCAAATATAATCCTCATACAAACCTGACATTTGAACAGTCCCCCGTCCCATGTCGACAGTCATATGTGACATTCCTCATGCTGCCCGGTCCGTCCCCCTGTCCTGCTCATGTCCGAGTGGGAATAACAACAAAAGAAATTAGCGAGGAATAGTCCCATCAGCTGTGAAGCCGCTGGCCGACTGGGTGTACATTAGAAGATCTATTGATGCGAGCAAGTCACCAGAGAAAATACCCAACCGTGACGTGCGGACCCAGGCACAAAAATAGCAAAGGGGCCCTGGGAGGGATTACACAACAGCCCACGTTTAAGGACGCTTTTCCTCCCTCCGCTGCCCTCCCCTCTCCTCTGTCTCTCCATCTCTCTTTCTCTGTGCATTTGAAAAGCAGAGCAGCGGCTGCCTCGCTCCACACACAAAGCGAAGAGCTGGCTGTCCTGATCCGAAGAGCCAAACATCAACTTCATCTACTCTACAGAGATGTACCAGTTTCCCTCTGATGAGCTCTGATTGATTATTGGCGGCTCAAACGGCAGTTTGTGAAAAGCAACAAAAGTGAAAACCCACCTAGCTCCTTTAAACGCATTTAAACCAAAAGAGAGTTGAGGTTAAATTAGAAATGTACAGTTGAAACTTAATGTTCGCATACACTGGACACAACGCGCATAACCCACTCTTACATCGGGACGTCATACCAAACCGTCCCAGTTTTAGGCAAGAGGGAGGCTTTTTTTCAACTTTGTTCAAATTCATAAGCTCACGTACATTTCAGTTGTTTTTGGTACAGTTGTGTTTCAAGTTATTTGGAACAAACTCAAGGTTTCCCCCAGAAAACTTGATAAGCCCGGTGGTTGGGTGCTAGGGCAAGTCATTCATCCAGCGGCCCGTCGTGTTTTTGAGTTAAATGCTTGAAGTTGATAGGACATTTGAAAATACCACTTGATAATCATGTTTTATTGGAAGATTAATATCTGAACACCAACTATAAAGTCTTAAAAAATGCAAACGTTTAGAAAAAAAACAAAACAACCTTAAATAAGCAATGCTAAGCCTGGTGGGGGCACAAGTAAAGCCTGGTGGCCCGCCAGGCTTACAATACACTGGTGGAAACCCTGAAACTTCTAGAAAACTGCAAAACAGCCAAATAGCTCCGAGTTGATTTAAATCAAGGCTAAAAATCCACCTGTCTTTAGAGCTGCTTATGATTCAGAGTAACTGGAACATTATTTGACATGTATATTTGATGCCTGCTTGCTTGATGATTTCGATGTTGGCAAAATGTAATGCTCATTCATAATTAGTTACTGTATTATGTTTTTATCCTGTAAAGCCCTTTGAGCTGCATATACAAATAAACTGTTTATGCATAGTGGCACTCTCCTGCCAGTTTACAAAGCGATTTTGTTCTGGGGTTGATTTATTTGTCATTTTTTCCTGATGTCACAGAAGGAAGCAGCACGTTTGAGGCGCTGCCTTGAAATACATCCTCAGGTGTGTCATCTTTTAACTCAAACTAGAGTTAACTAGAGCCAGAAGCTTATGGCGCCGTGATATCGTCATCTGGGCTTTCTCAAAATGAATGAAAGGCATGGTAATATTTATATATTAAAAATTCGGAATGTGAAGAAAGTGCTAAAAAAAAAATATCTCTCATTATTCTGAAAATTAGCAGATAGAAAATATTTTGACCTAAAATTGAATAAATGAAGACTTACCTAATATCTGATGGGAAGAAAGAAAATAGGAGCAAGTCTTTTTTTTTTCTCAGTATATGTGTAAATATCTGGCTACAGCTGTATGTTTTGATGCATAAATCAGGGTAGACTTGGAATTTTTGTAAATAAGCATATACTAAGCAAATGGGGGGGATGAGGGTCAGCAGATCAGATTTCATAGCAAAATGACATTGGTAAAGAAAAGCCTGATCGATCTCTTCTGCTCATTCAGATTATTGTCTTATCCTGAAGTTTCTTGTATTCTGGTCATCCAGGTACACACACATTCACACACTCCTATCGTCCCGTCTCCCACTGGAATACCGAGGAGATGGGAGAATTAGATGGGAGAAAAGCAGAAGTGCCTCTGAAAAACTCTAATCACATGCTTCTGAATGTACACTTCCTACACCGCGAGTCTATTCAGGCGCTGAATGAAAAGGCAGCGCGTGGCTGGATGTCAGGCTGCTTGCAGGAGCCGACGCTTGTTCTGCGCGCTCCGACACCCACAGCATGCTCAGAGCCAGTTCCTCCCGTCACGACAGGATTCGCTTTGTGAATGGAGAGAGTCGTGATGAGGGCGTCATTAACTCGGCGAACACCGGGACAATGCTGTCGATTATGTGCAGCTGCGAAGCCCGATTCGGTGAATATGATCTGTGGGTTGAATGTGACACAGCCTATGCATTAATGAAGACTTCCTCCAGGCGCGATTTGTACATTACATTATATAAGCTGTGCGCCTGAATTAGGAGTGGGTTGCCACATGTTTCCAATGTACAAATGACTCTGATTAATTCCGTTTTTGTCAAGATTGAAATAAAAAAAGTCCAGCTAAGCCCCTATTAGCTAGCTGGTTAGTTAGTTAGTTAGTTAGTTAGTTAGTTAGTTAGTTAGTTAGTTAGTTAGTTAGTTAGTTAGTTAGTTAGTTAG